>JAOTAY010000005.1:42851056-42871704 GCA_025629805.1 Erythroxylum baracoense
TTATATTTATTAATAATTATTAAATTAATTTTATAAATTAAATTAAATTGGGATTATTATTTATTATTATGATTTTTAGAGATAGAGTACAACTGTATAATATAATAATGGACTATTTTGTAATTTTTAAAAAAATTCAGGAACTATTTCATAAATTTAAAAAATTACCCAAAACGGTATCCGGTATTAACTGATACCGGTACAGTACCATTCTAAAATTCAATCCGGTACTAAGTTCGATACGGCATTCACAACATTAGTTTGAGGTAGCAGGTTCGAGTCAGAGTTGTACCAGACCAAAGATAGCTCAATTTGGCCCAATAATTTTTTGAAATTAAAAATACAAAACAATGTCTAAAAATGGTCATGATTCGAGGTTTAGTCAATCAAACCTGGCCTGTTGACTTTGGGTTGGAGTGGGCAGGGTTTGAACCTAATTGCCACCCTTAAATGGGAGCAGCAATAACAACCTTTCGCTCCTGAATAGTTATTTGACCAACGAGTTACATTTACGTACCATTAGTGTTAATATTGGTATGTTTGAGGCGATGAAAGAAATAACATACTAGTTCTTTATAGCATTTTTTTTTGTTTTATTGGGGGAGGGTTTCATAAATACTTAAGCTAACCATTCGAGTCGATAAGATTAGTAATAATAACCCAGAACATATTGAACAGAATAATAGGGAAGAAAAGATTGTAAATATCAATACCGAACTTCAAATAGGTGATGGAATTGCTCGAACTTATGGTCTTGACAAAGTAATGACATGAGAATTAGTAGAATTTGAAAAAGGTAATATAGGCATTGCATTGAATTTGGAATGTTGAGGTTATATTGATGTGACAGTTTGATGATAGGAATCTTACTCAAATGTAAAGTTTGAAAAAATCCAGAAATACATAACCTTATTCTTATATACATATTTATATGGACCTCACATAAATATATGAATGAAATTTAATAGAACAGAGTTTGAACAGAGTAAGTGGAACCGTGGATTTGATGAGTTCATTTAAGTATACCTTTTTTGTAGAAGTGTTTATTAGCAAAGGATAGCCTTGTTTAAATATTTCATTAATTTTCCTCTTTTATTTATTAAATAGTTGAGTGGTGCATGTTTTAGAATGCAGCCATACTAATATCTTCCAAGAAGTAATAATGTGGAGGTTCCAACTAGAATCACCAATTTTGCCACACTAGCTCCTAAAATGAAGGTTTAATCCTACAAAGTTAATAACATAGTATCTTTTATTTTTTCCCTTCTACCATTGGGGAATACACAATTATTCCTTTATATTTTTTTTAAAAAATTGTTTCCTTGATTCAAACTTGTAACCTTCCAGTCACAAAGGAATAACTTTAATGATTACACGAGCATTGTTATTGGAATCAAATTTCATACTATATGAGGACTTAATTGGGATCAAATTTATGATAAGATAAAATAGTTAAAAAGAAAATTCTTACTTTATGAACACTCCAAAATTATGCAAAGCTAATGAGACAAAAAGTTGAAAGGATATACAATACCTTTTTTGCATATTTAATTACAGGCTCAAAATCATAATCTCATCACCTAATTAATCTCCTCTCTATATAATCACTCTCTTCCACACTTAACATACACTAGCTAACATCTTTTCTTCTCCAGCAGACCTTCACTGAGAGATATGGGAGATTGTTGTCGTCCATGGCTTCTTGCCATTGCAGCCTTGTTGCTTCAAGTCCACTTCTTATTGCTATTGCCAGAACCTACCATGGCCAGAACAAGGCATTACACATTCAACGTACGTACATACCACAACAAACCTCTTCACGCATGGAATTTTAGACTTAGTTTGATTCTATTACACTAATTTTGTCTTGTCAATTCTAATTGATATATTCTTTTTTCTTGGATTAAAGATCGTTTACAAAAACATTACAAGACTGTGCAACACAAGGAGCGTTGTGACAGTGAATGGCCAGCTTCCAGGGCCTCGATTGGTGGCGAGAGTAGGAGATAGAGTTGTCGTAAAGGTGGTAAATCATGTCTCGTACAACGTTAGCATTCACTGGTAAGAATTCAAATCAAAATCACATATTTTCTAATGTTACAAAGAAATCTAACAATGTTTGTGTCTGGCAGGCATGGTGTGAGGCAGCTGAGGAGCTGTTGGTATGATGGACCAGCCTATGTCACACAATGTCCAATACAAAATGGTCAGTCCTACACTTACAACTTCACCATCACTGGGCAGAGAGGAACACTTCTGTGGCACGCTCACCTTTCATGGCTACGGGCATCGATCTACGGACCCATTATTATTCTTCCTAGTCTTAACGAAACCTACCCTTTTGAGAAACCTTATAAGGAAGTTCCCATCCTTTTGGGTAAAAGGCTTAGTCTTTTAAGCGTTGATCATAAACCTTTGGACATGCATGATGATGATCTTAACTGAATTTTGGCATCTGGGTTTCAGGGGAATGGTTTAACGTAGACCCGGAGGCTGTGATTGCTCAAGCTCTTCAGAATGGTGGAGCTCCAAATGTTTCTGATGCCTACACCATTAATGGCTTCCCAGGGCCATTCTACAACTGTTCGTCTCAAGGTATAATGTTGATAATTACAAGCAATCTTGCATGCAGAGTTTGAGCTCTCCCAAAGAATAAATTATGATTACTGAATGCAGAAACCTTCAAGCTGAAGGTAAAGCCAGGGAAAACCTACCTTCTCCGGCTAATCAATGCTGCACTTAATGAGGAACTCTTCTTTAGTATTGCCAATCACACTCTCACCGTTGTTGAAGCTGACGCTGTTTATGTCAAGCCTTTTGACACTGACACACTCCTCATTACACCAGGCCAAACCACAAATGTTTTGCTCAAAACCAGACCCCATTTTCCTAATGCAACCTTTCTGATGGAGACTGGACCTTACTTCACCGGAAGAGGAGCTTTTGACAATACTTCAACCGCTGGAATACTTGAATACAAGCAACCATCATCATCAGTCCACCTGAAAAAGCTTCCAACTCTTAAACCAACACTGCCTCCGTTTAATTCCACAAGCTTTGTCGCTAATTTCACTAGGAAATTCTTTAGCTTGAACAATACCAATTTCACCGCCACTGTACCACAAACTGTTGACAGGAAGTTCTTCTTTACGGTTGGACTTGGAAGCAACCCTTGTAACCAGAACACAAGTTGTCAGGGTCCAAATGGCACTAAATTTGCTGCTTCTGTCAACAACATCTCCTTTGCATTGCCAACTGTTGCTGTACTCCAATCTTACTTCTTTGGAAAGTCTAATGGTGTCTTCACCTCAGATTTCCCTCAGACCCCATTAATCCCATTTAATTATACGGGAAATCCACCGAACAATACTATGGTTACTAACGGGACAAAAGCTATGGTGCTACACTTCAACACAAGTGTGGAGCTCGTGTTGCAGGACACCAGCATTCTGGGTTCAGAAAGCCACCCTCTTCATTTGCATGGATTCAACTTCTTTGTCGTCGGACAAGGTTTTGGTAATTACGATCCTGATAAAGATCCTGCCAACTATAATCTAGTCAATCCTGTTGAGAGGAACACAGTTGGTGTTCCTGCCGGTGGTTGGATTGCAATACGCTTCCTAGCAGATAACCCAGGTGTGAACTAACACAAAACAAAACAAAAATTCGATCTTTAGCTTATATTGATCATTAATTTCCTCGAAATCCCTTTTCATTGATATGACATTTAACCACTTTGTGATTAAACAGGAGTGTGGTTTATGCATTGCCACCTTGATCTTCATACAAGTTGGGGGCTACGGATGCCATGGGTGGTATTGGATGGACCTCAACCAAATCAGAAGTTGCCACCACCACCGTCTGATCTTCCACAATGTTGATCTTAAAAATTTTGTTGGTTTGTCATGTTTCTTTAACTTAATACATTCTTTTGAGGGTTGTGTTCATTTTGGTTTCTTCAATTGCTAATAATAAGTTGGTTTGGTAAGAATGGAAGATGGAAGAGTGGGTCACTTGTAAACATCGGGTGGTTTAGCCATTGTAACTCAAATAAGATTTGTTCAACTTTGTTCACTCTAAGTGGTCATGTCCCTTTCAAGAGGTCTTTACTTCTAATAGGCTAATTGTTTTTTGCTTTTAATCAAAGTTAGCACATTGCATTAAGGAATTTATAAGCTTAGACATGAACTTTATTGTCCAAAAAAGATGGGACTTCAATGTAATTCTAGTCATAATCTACTCCTTTATTAACTCTTTTTGAAATAACTCAAATAACAACAACAATATCCACTTAAACCCTAGCATAATCTAAGGAGGTCCATTAGTACGCAACCTTAATCAGAGGTTATTTTTGATAGACCCTTATATAACACAAAATAATGATAATGCAAAATATAAATAAATACATCTATATAAAATAATAAAAATGTAATTTAATACATAATACAACACATATAGAACATGGTAAATATTAAATACAAAAAATTAAAAAAATCAAACCAGTCATTATAAGACAAAAATAACTCAGAACAAAAAGAAAAAAAAGGTTACAAGACTCTTTAACTCTTTTAATTCCCAATTGAACATTTTAATACATTTTTTTAAATTTGTTCCAATTTTGAGTTAAGAAAAATAAATAAACAGATTGATATTGCATTAATTACAGATATTTAAAGAGGTCAAAGGTCATAAATGTGTTACTTATCAATCAAACACTCTCCTTACTTCTTAGGTCACATCATTTGATCTCATGACTGTCCTATAAAAAAAATCGCAAAAGCGAAGAATTGTCCAATGAGCACCAGTGGTCTAGTGGTAGAATAGTACCCTGCCACGGTACAGACCCGGGTTCGATTCCCGGCTGGTGCAAGTGTTGTCTTTTGTTATTGAACTGTTAAGTCATTTCACGGGTAGAAGCTTTTGGCCACCTTGTAGATTTCAACTCTTTTACACTGAACTTGGTCTTTAGGATTATACTTGAATCATGAAGGTTGATTTCTCTTTAGACATTAAGAAAAATGGAATCTAAAGACATCAGCTGCTATATTACGAAGTCACATTGTCTATAAGAGGATATACACTTTCTTAAAGAACATGCCTTTTCTACATTTCAGCTTCAGTATTATTGCATAGGGAATATAGATTTTAAGGTTTATGTCAACGTTTGCCTTGACTATAGCATAAGTTCAGAAAAATATTGCTCAAATTCTTGATCTATTGTTGGCTTCCTTGCTCCTGGTTGAGATTCTGTATTCAAAGCAATGAAAAAGGAACTGAATCACCTGCAGAATATTTCAAGATACAACAGCAACAAAATATACCAGTTTTGTGTTTGCAGAACTAAAATACCTTGATTCACATTCCATCTTCCAGATGAAAGGACATAGATGTTCGGATTTGCTGTATTGGAATAAAGAATGTTGTCAAGTTCTTTATCCGTACATGATTCGATCATTTCTTTGTCATATTCTGGGTAGATATTACCCTCATTGCTTCCAAATTCCAGGGAGGAATCTTCAAGATCCTCACACATCTGAAATCCATGGTTAAGATGGTTAATAACAAGCTTTCCTCCCACATAAGCTAGTTCCTCCGTGCCAGGATTGACTGTGGTTTTGTTGTCAGAAGAACACTGAGACAGCTTAAAACTGCTGCTGCCCCAGTTGAATGATGAAGTGGAAGGTGTGTCGGAAGAGAATATCTTTGAGGCCTCTGATTCAAATTTAGCTTCTTCACATACAGAAGAAACAGATTCTGAATCCCCCATAAAGCTGTTGCTATCTTTTGCTGATTCATAACTAGGATCACCATCCATAGCTAGTCCATCTGCATTTTCCTTTTCTAGTTGCAAGCAAATGTCTTCTATTTCTTGGCTTTCTTCTAGTTTTCCTAGACATCCAACAGGCGATCGATGATCCCAGCACTGGTGTTTCGGTATAGGCAAGCCTAATTGTTCATTCTGCAACTTCCTTTTCTTGTTCAACTCAGTCATGTGGGAATTGACTCCGAAATTGGCTAGACAGCTGAAAGAATCAAACAAAATCAAAAGGCATGTAAGAGTTGCATTCAAACGCATAGGGGAAGACGAGAAACTGAAAATCACCTTCAATCATCTATTATGAAAATCAAAATCAAACATCGAATTACTCAGGACCAGAGGAATCAGACGGGAAAAGAATCACTTAATCCACAATTACAAGCTATGACTTTCAACTTTCATTTCCAGATAAAACGATTCCTATGCTTGAACATATACATTTCAGAAGAAAAAAATAAGCTTACACAGACATAAGAAACAAAAGATGATAACTTTTCACATGCTCACGTACTATGGAACATTGCTACATCTATACCATTACCCACAAATCTTTTAAGCAGGAAGATCCAACACCACACAACAAAATCAAATTGTGTAGAGTCTTGGATTGAATCCATCGTATTAACATGAAAACTCGTAGAACGCAAGCAGAAAGCAGGAATTAGTAGCAAACAGATCGTGAAGCCAGCAATCCCAGGTTTATAGCGTCTCTACCCAGAAAAGCTCCAAATTTGTTGAACTAACCCAGTACACCCACGCCTCCTTTTCACACAGAAACAGAAAAAAATCAAACTACCAATTCCATTCCAAAGAAAGATGCTTGTTACGTAAAAAAACACGAAGAAAGATCACTAATATCAAATCAGGTAAGCATAACTCGAAGAGGGTAAGTAGAGAATTTGATTGTTCAAGACAAGAACCTGCTAAACCCAGATGGGTCACTGTTATCTGCATCCATTTTCAGGCGAAGAACAGGCCAACCCCCGAGAAAGATAGACCCGTTTAGTTCTCACATGAATCCCACTCAAGCTCTTGTTCTAATATCTTTTTTCTGGGACTCGAAAAGGGTGGATCTTTTAGGCCCGTGTAGAGCACGGTTTAATGGAAGTGTGAGATCTAAGCTTTTGGGGTTGTTTCTGAGAGCGTAGCTTACGTCAATTGAGCATAGCGAGTTGAGTTGATGACTAGGATAAATCCACTTCGTGTCCACGTGAGCCTATCCAAGTGGTGGGATCAAGCGCGTGGGCCCCTTCTCTTTTAATTGTTGGATTCACTTAAACACCTCATTTAACTGCAAGTTAAAGTAAATTTCTAATGAAATAATAAATACTTAATTTATGCACATAAAATTCTATTTAATATATATCTAAGAGATAATAATTCCTTTTAATTAAATTAAGATCAAATTTAAGATAGTTTAGTCTGTGATTTGCATGAACCAAATTGATAAATTGATATCAATTTATTTAAATATAATATTATAATATTATTTTGTTTAATAAAATTTAATTTAATTAATTAAAAAACATTATTTTGACTTTAATTCAAATTTATTTTAAGGCTAAAAAAGCATTTTGAACTTTAATATTTACAACAAAATATGAAACAGACCAAAACGTTTAAATTGAATTTCAACGTTTTCAAAATAAATTTTAAGTGAATGAAAAATTTATAAGGGATGAACTCTTCATCAATTAAACGATACGTCAATAATGATATGACATTATTTTTTATTTTTTAAATAAAAAGCGAGTCTATTGTTACATGATAAGTGAAATTTACTGTCTAAAATATCTAAATGTGAACCTCAATGTCATGTGAGAAGTGAGGCCCTCTGCTTAAAATGTATAAACAACGGAGTCCAATGTCCCGTGATTGTGAGATCTAATAATGACATGTCTCGATTGACATGATATTTAATTGACAGTGAGTTTAACCTGACAAATTTTCCATTCATTAAGAATCTGTTTTACATATTTTGATTCAATTTAAACGCTTTAAATGGTTAAAATTCTAAAACTCAAACATATCATCATCCTTACTTTAAGTCCCTTTTTTTTTTCAAATACTAATTTATAAGTTATTTTCTATACATAGAAACTTACTTCATATATATTTAAGAGATGACAATTCCTCGATACAAATGGATTAAGATTGGAAAACCGAAGTGGCTGGTACTGCTACTTGAAGGGTTTATGTAAGATTAATGCTAATTTTATACTGACAAAACACATGAAAAAAAAAATATTCATATAATTTCTTTACTCAAACAAAAAGAAAATCCAACATTAGTATTTATGCAACAAAGTAAAGAACAAAAAAGAAGAAGAAGAGAAACAAATGTTATTCTTTAATGTTACAAAAGATTACAATTCTGAGTTACATGGGATGATCTTGTTCTTGTGGGTCAGTTGGGATCAATGTCATCTTTATACACAATGGTGTGAAGTAACTTGATTTGTAAGCTCTACAAGATCTATAATTAACCTGAAGACTTCTCACAGAAAACCTGCAAACAAAACAAAATCACCAAAAAAAACACTTCCTTTCCTGGAAAAACTTCAACTATTGACAAGGGTCTCTGCAACCCATATTCCTTCCCCTGGAATGTAGCTGAAACTGATAGCTTCTCATTGAGACAGACTCTTTACGTGGTTAAGTGACATTCAGGTTTCCTCCTCCTGACTGCTAAGCCAATATCAGAAATCTTACATGCCGGAAAAGAATGCCAACTTTTATCCACCTCTCTGGAGTCAAGAGTTGAGCATCTACTCTAGACAATGCAATGGAAAAAGAAAATGTCATTGCAAAGTAGATGTAACGGTCTTACTATCGAAGGCTGTGCGGAAGTGAAGACCCGAACCGACATGTACTGCTCCAGGGCAAAACCAACAGAAGACATTTGGTCCCAGAACCTGAAAAAGTAACAGAAAGCATTTTAGTGATTGACGAGGATAAAGTATCTAGATTCCCAACTTTGTTCTTAACAATCATACAACTCGACTGACTCACTTGCCCAGTCTAGATGGGCTTCCAATACATAGCCTTTTGGAGCCAAACCAACGAAAATTAACATTGTATGCTTATATAAAAATTGACTCGAAACTAAATCAACTTGTGCAGATAGACATTTGTGCTGAACCAAGATGCATCAGGTATGCTAGAATGCATTTAACAAGAGAGACAAAGAGAAGGCAGAAGGGCAAACTACTAGTAAATTGCAGCAAGACACATTTGGATCTTTCTGAACTAAGCAGGCCTCGATAAGTTCAATCATTAAGGGACTCCTAAAAGTAACAATCTACAACCAAAAAACTGAAACTCTTCTGATGTACATAAAAAGACTATATTCAAACACAATAAAAGCTTGGGGAATGAAGGTCCCATAAGCTGAATCTTCGATTTTCTTCAAGTAAGGCCTATGAAAGAATTTTTTAATAGGGAATCTAACAACAATGGGCATCAGATTTTTGGTTGGGGTTTGTTGTTCAATGTTCTCACCATTATCAGATTTTCATATGCACCAATATTATATGGATGCTTATAGACACTCCCTCCTTTCTCTGCAAGCCACATAGCTCTTACTCCTTCATGATACTGTTAAAAGTACCAAAATGAGACCATCAAATTTCAATACCAAAATGACCAAAAAAGTGAGCAGAAAAGGACAATTATTTTCTTGATTAAAAACCTCTATTGTCGTCTTGTTTTGCAAAACGAGGTAGACATGCCAACCCAAAAGAACACCCAGGGCTACACTTAATGGGATGAGCAACAAGCCAGAAATAACCTGGAAAGAGTAAATTGAAAAGAAAATTTATTAATGAATTTGACGCTAGTTGATGCAACAGAATAGCTAACGGACATACATATATTGTTCTGTAAAAGCCATCACTTTGCTGCTCATACTTTTGTGGGTCAACAGTAAGGCTCCCGACAAGCAGGACCTGAAAGTATAAGAAAACAGAATGAAGACATAAAAGAAATCTTTATCATGAAACTTCACAAGGAAAACATAATATAGTCAATGATTGGAACTCCAAAAGACATAGTAAGCTAGGCCAAAATTGCAGAAGGATGATGATCAATAAAAATTACATGTGAGGGTACAGATAAAGCTGGACATAAACTTTAACATACCAGGGAGTAGATGCATGCAATGACAGCATACAGAACGAAGATGAAGAAGACCTTATAGTTCGCGTGCCCCACACAATTATTTATCCATATGCAATGGTGATCCTTGAAATCAATAGGTAGCACTTTAAATATCAGCCAGGATATTTGAGATAAAACAGAATGACAACTTAGTTCATGCATACCATTCGCAACACACATCTTCTGCAAACACGGCAGTGATGTGCGCGAGGAGGCTTGTAATGTGAACACTTCTGGCAATATCTCAAGTCACCCCCCTGTAAAAGTTTCCAAAGAAGTGTCAATCTACATGAGGAATACACCAAAAATTATATGAAAGATATCTAGCATTGCCATGTATCAACAGAAAATAAAACTACAGGCTGTAAAACAAACCAACTCACATATCCAAATAAGAAATAATTAATAGAAAAATTCAACTCTTCTCATATGTCATTCAACAGGAATTAACTACAAATCAAATATCACTATCAAAATTTAGTCCAATAGAATGATGAAGGACTCTTAGACTAAAGTTAAATTAGGAGTTTAAACATAAGAAGTACTTAGGTGGCTCACATATACACGTTTTTCCAGGAGAGGAAAGCTTTTTGTAAAGCATATCAGTCAACAATGCATATAATCATCATGATAAAAAGTATTGAGAGAAAATGATTGGTGTAGTGAAGCAAACAATTTTTAGAAGATATCACTTGAGCAAAATCATTTAAAGTAAATTTCTATGATATAGTCCAATAGCAGTGGAACCGATAACCGAGTGAACTTGACATTGAAAAGAAGTCAAGATCATAAACCCTCCATATACTCAGATTGTTAGCCAAACAAACAATTTATATCCAAGATGAACTTCCGTGCAGAAAAAGGAATCACCTAACTGTAAGATTCCAGGAATAAATTAAAGACATTGATTTCCTAAAGCAACGTATTCCCTGTACAAAGCTTTCCGCTTTGCGAGGTCCGAGGAGGGTCATCACTGTACATAGCTTTCATTTTGTAATTTTTATAAAGAGGTTATTTTCATTATTCGAACATGTGACATTATGTCAGAAAGGAACAAATTTTACCGGTTGATTTCCTGAAGGTCAAAATTCCACAGAAACCTACCTACACAGATGATTTGACCCCAATCTACGAGTCGATCTCTTTTGAAATGAAAAACTTGAAATAAGCTTCTTTTCTCTTGCTAGTTAACAATTTTGTCCAATCCATATAAACTCATGTATCTAATCTTTCGACAAAAAGGAAAATGGTAATGGAGCAACAACATAAAGAAAGGTTCAGAACCCTTAAAGTCAGTTAATCACATAATAGACACCTGAAACAAAATATAGACCAAAGGGCATGCAAATATGATCCACCTATACAATGCAACGTTAAAAGTATCCAACTTCCGTACCATAAAAAATAAACTAAACAGCCATCATGAAATGCCAATTTTCAAACATCCTTTTCACTTCTAAACTCAAAAATAACAAATCTTGAATCTTAATAAACCACAAAAATCATAACTTTCATATCTTCACTTAAAACACTTGCTCGAAGAGCATAGATTTCACCTTACAAAGCAAACTTTTAATAATTAAAAAACGTACTTTACGCTTGATCTCGTGTACAGGGTGCTCCGAATCCTCAATATCCGGGATATAAGACGATGGGACCCGACCCGGATCCGTGAGAATAGCAACCGCGTAGTTAACGACGCACATAACCGCAACGGCGGTGAAAACGACGGCGTTCATTAAACCCGGAGACGACGTGAGGCCGAACCATCGATCGATGAAAACAAAAACGGTGGAGAAGTAAATGTAGAATATAGACAAAACGACGACGCTTACAGGTAAGGAGAAGTTGTGGGGTCGCTTCATTTTGGCGGCAAGAGACAGGCAACGGAGGCACCGGCGTCGAGACGACGGCGTCTCCGAGTGGCGGAGAGGTTCTAGTGGCGTTGAATTTGGAGTCAAATTTATAAAAATAAAAGAAGAACAAAAAAAGTGTTTATATTTAGAAGTTGGTGACGCGTCTAGATGCCACCGTTGAGTTGGCTTTGTCAATTTACTAAAATAGCCTTCTTGTTAAATTAAGGTATTGGATAAACTTTGGCCATTATTAGATGATAAGATACTATTAAACAAAAATGAAAAATCTACTCCATGCCTAAAAAATTAAGAAAATTAATTTATAAAGATAATTTTAAGGTAATTTGAATCGATGTTTTAAAAATGAACTAAAAGTTAAACCAATAAAATAAAAGATTTAAGAAGATTAAAAGATTCAATCGATATTAAACTGCCATAAAATCAATTAAATATTAAATAAAATTAAAGAATTTAAAATATAATTGAAAGAGATTGTATTTAACTATCGAATAATTTGAAGTTTATTTGAAAAAATTGTTAAATTAAAATTAATTGATTTATTTTAGTTTATAAGAAATTGACCGATTAATTAATAAATTGATTGATTTTAATAGTTATTAAAATAAACCATCCGAAAAGTTGAAAACTAAATTAAAAAGTTTATCTATTCAAAGTTTTTACAATTGATTTAAATTTTCATTGATTTGAATTTATAAATTTAATAATTATTGAATTTATCTTAAAGGTTTAAAAAATTTTTTCCATTGAATTTATCAAAACAAGCAGTTTATTAATTAAGGTTAAGATTGTATATATCTAAACGTCTACAAATTCTCTACATCTTAACGAAATTCTTATTGAAACGTATACGTATAATAAAATTAATGCTTCTTTAACGATAATTAAAAAGATTTAAAAATTTTATATTAATTTTAAAATATTAATATATAATTATTAGAGATAAATTATGTATTCTCTATTTTAATTCTCATATACACCATATACATTATCGATTAGATATGGCAATTTTAGCCCAGTTCGTCCGGGCCTATTTTTGGCTCAGGTTTACGACGATGTTTTATTCAAAACGACGCCGTTTTGTTTTTTAATTAAAAATATATAGACGAGCCGAATTTGAGCTGTCCGGCCCCCCGGGCCGGTCCATCCTGGCTTGCCTCTACCCGGCTTAACTCGGTCCATTGACATTCTTTTCATCGACAATATTTTTAATATATTTACTATTCAACATCATAGACGATACAAGCTTTCCCAAACAATTGGCAGAACCCCTCGTTGGTAACAAAGTTGCTGGCTACTACATGTATGCTTTTTGGGATTTGATGAAAGAGTTGAAAGATCAAAAATGGTTCCACAATGTAAAATCTATCTTTTCGTTTCAATAATTGAATAGTACAACAAGCTTAACAAGCTATCAAACTTTTTACTTTTTTTATCGGCTGGTAGTTGGTACATAATGCAAGTAATGATTACCTAAGAAGCTATATGTATAATCCAAGAAGAAAACAAATTGTTATGTAAGAAAATTGAGATTCAAGATCAAAAGCTAACATCTTGGAAGATCCTTGGGTGGAGGAGGCAGCTTCTGATGAGGCTTTTTCCCATCCATGACGACCCAAGCCATCTTCAGTCCCCAACTCGTGTGTACTTCCAGATGACAGTGCATAAACCAGACACCTGTTCATATTAATTTAGATCAATGTCAGAACTTGGACATTTCTGCATTTTTTCTTTTAATTCTTAAGATGAAACTTGTATCTTAGGATGCTTGACCAAACAAGGAGGCCTAACAAGTAATTTACGTGATAGCAACTTTGCATCTAATTTGCAGTTCACAGAATTAGTTGGTTTCTCAAGTGGATTGTTGCTTTCAGCAGTAGGGGATGTGCGTTCGTGATCCAACTAACGATGTACGATTTGATGGAGACTGGTTAAGAAAATGAATTTTTAATCAAGAACCCACCTGGATTGTCAGCGAGGAATCGTATAGCGACCCAGCCACCAGATGGCACTCCTATAGTGTTCCTCTCTGCAGGGTCAACCAGGTTGAACCTAGCAGGATCCTTGGTAGAGTCGAAATTTCCAAAACCTTGTCCAACCACGAAGAAGTTGAAACCGTGAAGATGAAGAGGGTGGCTCTCAGCTCCGATGATGCTCGTGTCCTGCAACACGAGCTCAACTTTTGTATTAAAAGGAAGTGCCACAACTTTTGTACCAGTTGTAGCTGCAATGTTGCTTGGTGGAGTTCCTGTGTAATTGAATTTAAAAGGCGGGTTGGTAGGAAAATCTGTAGTGAAAACACCCTTTGATCGGTTAAAGAAGTGAGCTTGGAGAAGAGCTGTGTTCGGTAGAACAAACGAGACATTGTTAACAGAAGCTGCGACTCTAGTGTTGTTTGGTCCTGGGCATGTTTGGTTCTTGGAACAAGGGAGCACTCCTAGCCCAACTGTGAAAAAGAAGTGTCTGTCAACTTTCTTGGGGACTTTAGATGGGAATTTGGAAGTGGCCAAGCTACGAACTTTCTGGGAGAATTTCATGGCAAATGTTGTGTCATTAAACACAGGGAGTGAGGGTTTAAGAAGAGGAAGTTTCTTGTTCTTATTGGACTTAGAGACAGATGGTTTATGATTATTCTCGTACTCGAGAACTCCGCTCGTGGTTGTATTGTCGAAAGCAGCAGGGCCTGTCGCATAAGGCCTGGCTGCGATTAAAAAGGTGGCATTTGGGGTCTTAGATTTGGCTCTGAGTAAGACATTGGTGGTCTGTCCTGGAGTAATAAGTAGAGTGTGAGTTTTAAAGGGTTTCACGTAGACTGCATCGGTTTCAACCACCGTGAGACTGTGGTTCGCAATGCTGAAGAACATCTCGTCGTTGAGTGCAGCATTGATCAAACGGAGAAGATAGGTTTTTCCAGGCTTAACCTTGAGCTTGAACGTATCTGCACTAGTGGATCTTCAGTTAAACCTCTAAACTGTCAAAATTCACGTATTATAAAAAATAAATACTATAAGCTGAACCACCTTTCGCAGAACAGTTATAAAGAGGCCCTGGAAGACCATTAATGGTATAAGCATCAGAAATATTTGGTGCTCCTCCTGTTTGAGTTGCTTGGTTGATAATCGTCTCAGTGTCTGCTTTCCACCATTCACCTGCAAGTTTAAGCAAAACCATAACTATATATGATCGGGAAATACGAAAATGGGGGCTCATTTTGCAGTTCTTCCTTCTGATTAATCTTGTATTTTACCAAAGACAATTGGGACTTCTTTGAAGGGTTGTGGAAATGGGTAAGGAACATTTTTCTTGGGGAGGATGACGATAGGTCCATGAACAGTGACTCGAAGCCAAGAGATGTGTGCATGCCAGAACAATGTCCCTCTTTGTCCAGTTAGTGTGAAGTTGTATACATACGATTTCCCTGGTTGAATTGGACACTGCGTGACATATGCAGGTCCATCAGCCCACCCACTCCTCAGTTGCCTCACTCCATGCCTGCCTCCAAGTAGAGCTCAACATTGATTAGAAATTTTCGATCCGAAGAGAAAACCAAAAGAACAAAAAGAAATACTGTTTCTTCGTACCAGTGGATGGTGATATTGTACTTAACATGGTTTACCACCTTAATCAAGAGTCTATCACCTTCTCTAGCTATGATCCGAGGCCCTGGGAGCTTCCCATTGACAGTAACAATGCTTTTAGATTGGCACAATCTTGTCACATTCTGCATCTGAATCTGTAAAACGGAAAACACAACACAGATAAGTAAATTCCTGGACGATCCTGATTAAGAACTAACAAAAATGATAAAACCATACATACGTTGAACTTATAATGTCTAGTACTTCCTGCATGCTTTCCTACTGCGAGAGCAGGACATATCCAGAAACCACATAATGCAATGATCATAGCCTTCATCAGGAAAGCTGTTGCTTGGAGATTGTTAGAACCCATGTCAGGTTTTTTCCTGATACGACTGTCTGTTGACAGGAATGATGAAAAAGAGACCAAACACACTTGATTTGATTGAATGTGAAGAAGACGAGCAGGACAGGAAATTTATATAGGAAATGTGGGGTTTATTAATTAGGTGATTGAGACTGAGATTTCATAGAAGACAGCACAATTCCTTCAGAAACAAATTAGGATTTTGTTCAGTCGATCGAGTAGCAGCAGGTCGTGCTTAATTTTAGAGTGATGTTCAAGTTATACAATCTTATCTTATTCTAACTCTTAACGGTTTTATCTTAAAGTCCCCAAACTGCCACTTCCTGTCGCGTAAACCTTTTAGAAGTTAGAATATCAGACCGCAACATTGTTAGATTGTCTCAAGACCTAAACATAAGATGTGATGGAACATGTTTGACACAAATATATATATATATTGCTGCCTTCCCTATAATACAAACATAGAGTAGTAGTTCCTAAAATATGTTTAGTATAGAACTACTTAGGATATTAAGTTAATTGCATAATATTGTAAAAATAATTAAGTAATTAATTATAAATAATCTCTAATTAGTACTTTTATTTATAAACTATTATTTTATAAATGAATCTTTTTACATATTCAATACAAAATTATTTTGTTTTAAATTTTTTTCAAGTACTCTGCATAATATTATGCTAATTTTATACAATCAATTATAAATTGGAAACTTTTAATACCAAAATGAATTGGTGCATCATAAGACAATCAAAACCTGAATTACCATATTTTTTTATTTGGAATACTCCCTACTAAAAAGAGGAATTACCATAGTTTAAAAGATGATATTATAATCAATCATTAAAAAATTAAACTGGTTTCGTCAGTTCAACTATAAAAATCTTAAATTGATCAATTTTTCGGTTCAATTGTAACTCTTCAATTCAATTTACTTTAATAATATTTATTATTAAAAATCGAGTTATTAATTAATTAATTAATTTTCATAATATTAGTCAGTTCTTATAAACCAAAATAAATAAATTAATTTTCATTTAACAATCAATTTTTTAATTAAGCTTTAACTTATTTGATAGGTAAAAAACAGTTTTCTTCAATCATATTTTAAATCCTTCAATTTTATTTAATATTTAACCAATTTTATAATGATCTAATATCGATAAATTTTTAGCCCGAAAATTTATTATCTTATCAGTTTAACTTTCAACCCAATTTTTTAAACATCCGTTACAATAAAAAAGTGGAGATATTCATCGCAAAAGTATACATCTAAGTTGGTTTTGAGGGCTTGGTAGTAGAGAAAAAGGGTTCAACTTTAACCTCCTACATGGTTTATGCTTGCTAATAAAGGCAAAACATCTGTGTGGTGCCATGAATTATTGTTAGCTGTCGGTTGTTTAATTGTAGAAATCTTTAACAGCTTCTGATGTTTACCTCTGTACTTACGAACATGGTTGTTAATTTCTTAATATACAATGTCTTCTCTGTAGTCATACCCGACTTGGCTTTGTCTCAAACAGATGTCGACTTAAGACAATCTCATGTACTCATAAAATCTCCTGTGTACTTCTTTTTATTTCTTTTAAAAGAGAAAAAGTGTAGCCATAATATTTTGATAAACTGAAAAATATTTATAAATACATAATATTTTTCAAAAATATATAATAATTTATAAATCATATAAGAAGTTCTTTTATGATACACGCAATTCATAAAATTTATATGTACATTTAAAGAAAGGCTAGATTCAGCTGCATATTTTTAGAAAATCGAAATATAATATTTGTAATTTTGAATAAACAAAATTATAAAATTGTGATATAATATAAAATTATATAAATTTTTTTATTATACTAATAAATCCATTGACAAATCAAAATACAGTATAAATTATGGTCATTCTTCGATATATATATATATAATGTATAACTCATACTCACATTTATTTTGAATAGTCACAATTATAAAATCAAGATATAATATAAATTATTTCAAAAATAATACATTTATGAAACAAAAGACTTCTTTCTTCTAAATAAGTACATTAAAAGTTCATGACATGTTATAAATTGTGTTTATATGTTAAACATATAACACTTATCACTTTACAAAAAATGATTTCATTTTTTCATTTTTAATTTTAAAAAATAAAAATAAATAGGTCAAGTTGAGCTTGGACCTTAACAGAAGCCGTTGGCCGAGCTTAGGCCTAAGCGAGCTTAGTTGCCATCACCGTATATGAATAATATTGAACATGCATAAATTTAATTATATAAAATTTAAAAGAGTTAATTTCCTTATTGATGTTAACGTATCAATGTACAAAAGAATAAAAAATAACTCTAATTATAAAAACATGCATGTATGAAACATTGTGAAAGTAAATTAACGTATATTATAAAAATTAAAGTATAATATAAATATTTATAACGTCTTATAAGAAAATTACCATATTTAATAAAAAATTAATTATGATAAAATTGTTATAACTATTTTAAGCTTGATATATGTAAACTATTTTAAGTGGTTGTTACATTTATTGCTTTATGAGCAGGTGTTAGATTTTTTAAAATAGGTCTTTTAATTTTCTAATACAATATATTTTACATCAAAAATATTTTGAAATTATAAATTATAAATACTAATTATACATGTTGTTGGGAAATTAGGACGGGATCCAATCCCGACTGCCGCGGAATAATTACTAATTTTTTTTCATATTTTGATTTCTTAAAAATCAAAACACTTTAATTCTATAAAATTCTTAACAACTCAATCATAATAAAGTATGAATTTTAGTTCGTACCTTATTCTAAAGCTTGATTATAGTCTGTTGTATCTCTTGGATCCTTTTTGAAATTGATCAATCTCAACTACCATAACCGTACAAATATCCAGTCTCCAACGATATCTATAAAATAGGTTGAGAAAACTTTGTAACTCCTACAGAGAGGGTGAAGCAAGAAGTGCTAGCTCTATTAAAACTTAAGTTTATTTATAATAAGTTTAGGATATTTTAGTAATTTAATTTAAATTAAATTCTAATTTCAATCAAACTTTAATTAGAATTACAAATAATTTTAGTTAAATATTAATTATGCCAAAATAGGATCTAATACTCATATTAATGTTTATTTATTAAATATCTCATATTTACTCATAAAGTTTTTTGAACTTTACAATCAAGTTCAACTTGATTAAAATATCTTTGCTCTGTTCAACCTATTCTTTGTGTGAAACTCGTTAGGTTCCTAAATATATTGACAATGATTATAAATTATAATTCTAATTTATAATTAAAATTAGATAAATTAAAACTCCTTTTAATTTATCTTTAATTCTCCAATTAAACCATTTATAGTCATAGATCAAGACTGACGTCTAACAACACATCAAGACTATCCAAATATTTAGGAATGTCAAAGTGGTTTTGACTAACCTTTTCATGCATAATTTTTCTATATAATTCAATCATTTTGTCATATAATGTTCTGATTAGACATAGAGCATGAAATTAATGTCTATTACGTTATGAGTTCAATCATATTAGTTATCCGCCAATAGCTATCAATTCAATTAATAACATTTGTAACTTATTTACAGAACGTTATTCTACATTTGTAATTTATTTACATAACGTTATTCTACGCTAGCCAAAGATTTTTCAAATCAATACTAATCGAAAACAATAAAACATTGTCCCTAATTATTTTAGGGTGATGAATCTCATCTTAATTACTTAATTACCTTCATATACATGCTACATCCAATGATTACTGACTGAATGACCTATAATTATAATAAGTCATAAGTAGTATAAAAATATAACAATACCTATACAAGATAAATTTAGAGACCTCAAGTTACAGGATCACTTATACAATCATCATAATGATAATTTCTATAGACATACAAATAACGTTTTAAATAGATTTCTCATATCGGGTCAATTTAGTGAATTTTTTCTCTAACAAACATCCACACTTTTGTTTAAGTATTTTCATACTTTAGCTTATGAGATCGACTACTTCCTTCATAATGAAAAACAAAACGTGCATAGTCTTTTTACGTTCTATTAATATTCAGTCTTAATAAAATAATGACTAAGAATAATTTAGGGATATACATAATACAATACAAATCTCATAATTATAATTTTATTATAATTTCATTTGTAATATATAATTATCTCATGAATTTTATCATATACATCTAAATATATACCAAATAAAGAATGATTTTAAATTATTTTGTCACAAAACTACAATCTATCGATTGACTGTAGGGCATAAACCAAAACATGCAATATAATTCTTGACTTAAACTAAATAATGATTCTTATACATTTATAAATATAATATATATCTCTATAATTGAAGAAAGTATGATTTTTTATATTTTCATGTAAAAGAGAAAAAAGTTTAAATTATTGTTATAATTTTTTATTTATATCATATTTATTGACAAATAAATTTTATAATTTATATTTTTATTAATTACATATTATCAAATAGTAATCGATATTGATTTAATTTTTTTATAATTTTTCAAAAGAGGTATTCAAACAAAAATTAATAAAAATTTTGAAGTAAGATAGTTATTATTTATCAAGCATGTGAATACTTATAATTTATCAAGCATACAAACTTATTGATAGATCTCCAAATCCATCAAATTCCATTATATTTATGAGTGAATAATGATTATAAACCGAGACCACACTGTAATTCAATAGTTTGTAAATTATAAGTTGTTAGAAATCTTTGTATTATTTCTGTATAATACTTCTCTGATCTGATGATGATTTGCTTGGACTTGATTTTGCAGAAATGGAAATTGCAAGAAAAGTAAA
>JAOTAY010000005.1:42889711-42904856 GCA_025629805.1 Erythroxylum baracoense
ATTAAAACATATAAAAAAGTCAAATAATATTATATAAATCTCAAAATAAATGTGAAGATGTGTTTGTGGGTATTGTGAGAATTATGTGTAAAACATAAGAGTAAAAGGGACTAAAAAATAATCTCATTAATTGATATGAAAAATCTACATGAAAAAATGCTTTTTTGAGAAGCTCCAAATTTGAGCTTCTTAAAAAGCTGTATTTTAGCTGCCAAAAAAGATATATCTACTAAAAAAGTACTTTTTTATTTTACAGTTAAACACTCATTTTTTAAAAAAAAAACTTTTACGATGAAAAAAAAGTGTTTATTCACCCTCCAAAAGCTCAACTAAACAGGCATTTAATCTTGTAGAACCAATCTAGTAAATTGTAGCAGAATTTACCATTCATCAACGACATGGATAATACCTAATTTATGGCTTTAACTGAATTTTGCAACAGAATTTAGGCTTGCAGAAGATGTAGCAGATTAAAAAACTACGCATAAGTGGACGATTCTGATATGAAAACATAATTACATTAAAGTTCCCACGAATTGACGGCATTCTTCAAAAGCTTTGCTGAACTAAAGTTTGTTAATGGGTCAAATTAGATTGACAGCATTTTTGCATGTCTTAACCATTAAACAACTAAATTAAATTTTGCAGATCATGTTGGATGTATAAAAACAATTACGGGCTGAACTTCGGTATATTCAATATGGAATTCATAAAAGTCATATCATATATAGCAAATCCTTTTGTAATGTCAGATATTGAATTATCCGTACAGTCAAGTTTCATTAGCAGATTCAGTGAAATAGTACCACCCAAAAATGATGACTAGTTTGAGGAATAATAAGCATACCCGTCAATGGATATGCGTCATACTTCTACCATTAAGCTGAGTAAATTCAACTCAATAACCTATATCCTATATGAGAACATGACAAATATAAGGTATAAGCCTAAAAACAGATTAAGCAATCTAACTATAGTTTTTATGAGATGTAAATCAGCGTAAAGAAATCTTTAGCATTAGCTTACGATAACACCACCATATCCAATATCAACAGTTAGTAACAGTAGCGTCAATGGCATCAGTATCTTGAAAGATATCCAATGAAATACCCTCTGACTGCAGCTAGTTTAAGGACTCGAACCAATCAGATTCAGGAAATGAAGTGCACAATGAAATAATCCAAAAATACGAAGAGAACAGCAGCAAAAGCAACCTGTATTTCAACTAATGCAGCAACAAGAACACAGTAATTTTCAACCAATAGTAGCAATTCTGAAAAAAATAGCAAAAATAAAAAATATCTAAACAAAGAACAAGCAGAACAACACAATTTTTGATAACAATAGTAACGCAACGAATGTTTCCAACTTAGATTGTTAGCAAAAATAACAAAAATAATTAAATAGAAACGACTTATCTGAATGCAAGGCATCGTGAAAAATTACTGTCATAAGTTGAAAATTTCCCTTCTACGATATAACAGGACAACGAGATCTGACCCTAAGATTAACACCTTCTCCACCAATTTCGGTGCACTCCAAAAGGTAAAATAAGAGCTGTCTCCGGAAGTGAAGAAAAGAGAAAACATAAGAGGAAGAATGCAGCAAAAAGATGTACGTCGTATGAAGCAATACGTGAGAAGCAAGAAAAACCGAAGAAATGTATAAGATGTTGTATATGGAGAAAATGAAAAGCAAGACAGCTAGAGAAGAGAAGAAAAACTAGAAGAACAAACGAGTGTATCGTATATATAGAAGGAGAGGAGAGCTTCATACGTTAACTGGTAATAAAGACATTAAAATACATTAACATATTATGATGAACGTTGCATAATAATGGAGGTAATAACGTCATGAACGTTATTGACAGTAAAAGGTAAAGCGTTAGGAACATTAATAATAATAAAGGGATGAATGTTATAGTAACTGATAAGCAAATGTTCCAAGTTTTGGAACAATCACCAACACAAGGTTGCACACTCGAGCATAAGAGTCATACATCAAATTCTTATGTTTTAAAAATTATTACTTTATCTCCTCTGATGTTATTTAACTATCACACAATTATTTCTATCATATTTCGTTAGTTTCTTTTTTTTTTTAACTATAAAACAATGTTGTACCAAAAATTAAGAATTTCAATACTTCCATCATCATTATTATTATCATCATCGTCACACTTAGTCTGAAGTCCCGTAATAAAATGGAGTCTAGGGAAGTCTGATAATACGCAGCCCTACTCCTATATAATTAAGAGGCTGTTTCTAATAGACCTATAATACAGATATAATAATAAAGAAGTGATGCAAGTTAAAGAATAAATAGATGGAAAAATAGACGGAAAAATAAAATACGATGGAGTGAATTGTGTAATAGGTAAATAACATCTTAAGGATAAGTGTTAGTGTCTAAAATATGATAATTAAAACAAAAAATGTCAAACTATAAGGAATCCTATCATATTTAACCAAAGAAAAAACAACTTAGTTGATTTCTTCTCTTTTATTCTAATATCTACTTTTGAATTTTTGCATCCTTGAAAAAAAGTTGGGTTTAAATGGACCATCTTCATAAATCATGTAACGGGCAACTTGGGGCCATACCATTTAATGCCTTTCGACACAAAAGGTTCGTGTCAACTTATAAAATCATATTTGCATTAGAGATCAAGGAGTCATTAGATTCTCATTCTATGTAAGATATGCATATAATATATAGTTATAGGGTAACAAATGACACTCGGTAAAAATTTCGTTGACACGTAAAATTTAGAAAAGTTCAATAATACATATAAATTATATATATAGATTAATTATATTTTAAAAATCATAATAATAAAAAATAAGGAGTTAATTAAGTTTCAAAAATATTATTTTGAGAATTAACATCGATGCAAAAAATAGTTATAGAGCGGAATTAAGTAGTAAATAAAATATCTAATTTACAAAGTGGAAGGAAAATCATCTCCCATAATATATATTTACCATCATCCTTGACAATTACTATTAACAGATATCATAGCTATCTAAGAGATTCGGTACATCCTTGACCAGGGGTTTTAGTGTGGACCGCAACCATCAACGTTCCACCTATTTAAAGGACCACCGAATAGAAGTACATGATTATTACTACCCTACCGACCGAACTATCAGTGCATAATCACACGTGCTCTGTCTTTGAAAGATCGCATGGAGGAGGACCCGTCCTAGACGCCCACACCGAATCTCTGACCCTCCAAATCACACCGTACCTCAGCCAATCCAATCCTTGATCTCTTCAGATCAAATTCCATCCACACGTTCTGTTGATGGTGATGTCCAATCACGTAAGCCTCCACGCCTAGCAAGTCAGAGTTCCCAAATGATAAGCAATGCACCGAATCACTACCCCTGACTTCACGCGGAACCCTGTACAATACCCTCTCACCCGATACCGTCATCTCCGCCCCTTGAAACACCAAACTCACCGTCGGTACGCTAGTCACGACGAGTTGATTCAGTGGGACCAGGAAACACAGGTCCATAGCTCCTTGAAACACAAAATTCTCATCCTCTAAAACCCTCAAAACCCCGCTGGTTTGGTTCAAAAACTCGGCTCTTAGAACCGAGTAAGCCGGACCGAGAAGGAAGGTGAATTGAGTTCCCGAGTCGACCATGGTCTGACCAGCCCCAGTATGGTCCGGTTCAAAAACGGACTTGGGTATTGGCAACAACTTACCGGACACTTTAATTCCTTCAAGCTGAACCGTGTATGCAACCCGGTCAAAGTAAGGTAACGGAGTTGAGATTTGGACTAACGGAGTGTAATTTAACGGCAATATTCCGGTGAAATTGGATTCACCGAGAAGTAATAGACCCGAAAAGTTTGAACCCGAAATGCAATAGGAGAATTTCGGGAAACCCATCTGTGAAACGAAAGACAAAGATCCGCGGTTCATACCCATTAACCCGGTGGTTCTCGAGTCCTCGTCGGAGTTTGAACTGAATAAAGAGTCCATGCAGCCGAAAACCGTCGTCGAGACGTCGGAGTTTCCGAACCGGAACGTGTCGGACGCTAAGTTTCCTTCAGAGGACGAAGCGTCGGCGTAGGAGAGAGTCGCATGGCAGAGGTTGTTAGAGTCGCACGAAGCGGGTATGGTGAAGTCCCGGGTTCTGGTCGTGCAGGTGGGCGAAGAACAGGGCACGGGTCGATAAGTGGTGGAGCGGTTCGGGTTGAATGCGGATGGATAATTCTGGGTTTTGTTGCAACGAAGCCACGAAAGCTCGCTTCCGGTGTCGAGAACCATGGAGACGTTTTGCGGCGGTGTACCAACGGTGAGAGAGACGGTGAGTGTCACGTTGTGATGGAACGGAAGCTTGCTTGCTGATCGTGGCACCGACCCGGATCCAACAACTTGAGTTTTCATTGGCAAAATGAGAGCTTCTGGTAAAGAGAAGCAGAACTTGGAGTCTGAAACCAGAATTATTACTATAGTGTATAAAATAGCAAAAGATTGAAACTTTAGAAATGGGAATGTGAAGAAATTGCAGAGAATGTCAGTAGAAACACTAGTCATGCCGTTCATTGGTGGAGTGGAAGAGACAGTTAGTTAGTTGTGTGTAAACCAGCGGAAGAGATCTTTACTCTTTGGTGAAGTGAATGTGGGAATATAGTTCAGATTGTTTTAAGCAGAAATGGGATAGTGTTATGTTGTGGGTTTTGGAGACAGACTTAGGAATATGAGAAACAAGAGAAACAAGAAAACCTGAGTTTGTTTAAAAAAACTTTCGGTGGAATGTATCTGCAGGTGTGGAGTGGATTTTAGCTGAAGAGAGATGAAGAGAAAAGAGTAAAAGAAGTACCTGCAGAGTGGATTTTAGCTGAAGAGAGATGAAGAGGAAAGACTGAAGAAGTTGTACCATGTCATGTCTTTGACGATTGGATAGGTACAAACTTGCTTTTCTTTGTTGATTACTTGTCGGGTAGATCAGATATTACGGTTGGGTTGGTTATATAGCAGAAGTAAATGGCAACTACGTCAGGTAATATGGTAATGAACATAGCTGTTTTTCTAAAGCAAATCTTAGGATTCGTTTTGGAATGGTTGCTAAATACCATAAAACAAGTAAACCAAAAGTATCTGTCCTGTTGTTTGATAAAAGATCGAATCTTTGGCAATTAATGTTGAATCTAATCGGTCGCAGAGTGACATTGTTTGCTGTTTCCTGTTAATCTGTAACGAATTTAAGGAGGCCTTTCACTGCATTTACTGCATTATATGCTTATATGTGGTGAAGCAACCATCTCTCAGAAGAAGGAAGATAAAGAAGGTGAACATGCACGTGCTTTGGTACTAGACTATTGCCTATTTTCTGGACGATATAATGGAAACCGATGTCAGTGTAAAAGCAAGGAATAGTCAAGTGATGGCACATGCAATGCCGAATTGTTTAAAGACACGGGATCGTGGCTGGGTCCATTTAATTGCATAGGCTAAGATCAATGCTTCCCAGACTAAATTTGTTATATGACAAAAAAAGGCTAAATCTTCTTTCCCTAGAAGTTGCCTTCAGATTGTTTGATAGATTCTGTTACCAAATATTAACCACCAACAGTTCACTTGGCTGTTACTTTCAAGGATCATTTGTGTGCAGCATGAGAAAGAATATGAAACGGTGCTCTACCTGATACTGGAAAGAGTAAGCTTCAAAGCAGCAGTTTAAGTGCATAGCTTCTTGATTTCTGTAACCAACTTCCAATATTTTATGCTCTTATGTGTCAGGATCAACACAATTTCTCAAGCATTGCAATGATTTCTAGTTGAGGGGCAAGTTGTAGTCTGTATATGCACGTGAATACATTATGGGATGAAGGATGGGTAAGGAGTCTCAAGTAGCCATATGGATGCTCTTGTCTTCTCTTCTATTTTTATGAGTAGATAAAGACCATAATGAAACTAGTTTCAGAGCAGCGTTTTGGTCTGTATTTACACCTTTGTTTTGGAAAACTGCTAAATTTGGTTCATTTTAGCCCCACGTCTGAGTTATCATCGTCAATCATTTTTGTGCATTTAGGTGGATCTTCAACATATTTGAAACCATGCCTTTGTCTTTATGTTCCCAGGCCCCTGGTCCACTAATTTTTTGAGTGCGTTAAAGGCGATTCAAAGTTAAACGACAAGCTCGTCTCAAGTAATCATTGAGACTTTTACGTAATGCAAACCAAACTTCTAACACTTGAAAATATTTGAGAAGTCGTTATGATGATTTAAACTTACAAGACCTTTAGTATTTGAAGGTACTTAAAAGAGTTCTTAGCCACTTGGACCAACAATAAGTTGGCTGGTCCACAAATTATTATGCTGATTCAATGGGTAGATGGCCATCTTCAATGAAAAGGAAATGGGTAGTAAGAAGTGACAGTTGTTGATATTTACATGATAATAATTTGAGGCTGTATCTCAACCAGTATCTTTATGTCATTTTCTCTTTTTCTGTCAAAAACTTCATGTCCTTTCTGCAGGTTGAAATGTGAAAATATGTTGTAACTACATCCTTCCTCTTGCACTATAGTCAACACATGGAGAGCCCTTGTGCTGAGATTCCCTCCTTTTCAATCCAGTAAAGAAAGAGACGGAAATAATCAATCTGCGGAACTTATCACATGAATATGGTGAACGTGGTTACTCCGACTTATTTGTATTGCCTGACACAAAAAGAATTACATGACATTATCATTCCGAGTATCTGCAGGTTCTTGGAATCAATATTGAATCTGTTAGGCATAAGAATTTACAATGATCGCTTCAAGTAAAGATCCGGCTTTAGCCAAGTCATAAAGAGTAAAGCTGAAAGAACAACTCTTTCTGTTCACATTTTCTTTTGGGGGTTCTACCCCTTACTGGCCTCTGTGGCACCATAGAAACCCCTGAAATCAACCCGGAATGACCGGGAAAGTTCCTTATCTAAGAAGGGCACACTTAGCCAACAGCTAAAGTTCAAGGTACTAATATGTTCTGATGACTAGCCAAACAAAGCAAGTCTCCGTTGAGCTGAAGGCACAAGTTCTTCCAAACTCAGCGCAACATGTGAGGTGTACCGAATGGATACTTTTGCCAATGGGGTCACAATCTCTCAACGAAGCTCCAGTATCAGAAACAAAATAAAATCCGATACTGTGTTGTGTCAGAATATAGTTGCAGTTGTAAGCAGCAAAGGTAATTTGATAGATAGTTATCTCTGTAGTATCAAACCAAAGTCCAACGGCAACAAAAAATTAAGATTATGTTCAGATAAGTTAATAGACATTCAATTTGCCTGGTTTGTACAACTGGTGAGATTCTTGACTAGTCTTTCATGGAAGAGTAAAAATTTGAAGAACTGCATGACCTGAAAAACTAAAACCAAAGTTTCAACTTCTACAGGTAAGTTTGTGTGGTCTAGGACTGTTAGTTCCACGTGGATTGAATCAGACCACAATCCCACCCATAACAAGACAATAAACAGATCATGTTTCCTGGTTCCTTAATCTTGGGAATATTTCTGGGGTGATAAAATGTGCAGAAAGACTTGTTTTCTTATACCATATAAACATAGGAACATAGCTCCTTGAATGTGCACACATTGGCAATCAAGAAGCAGAAATTTGCAACGTGAGCATAGGAAACAAAATAATTCAGATCACTTCTTCTAGACTAGAAACTAGCATTTGCTAATACTTTCTTTGTTAGTACTTCATCTATTTTATCTAAGGCCCCATCCCTTACTCAAGATAACCAGCCCATACAACCTAAGCCCCTTAAATCCACACTCACAGGAACAAATTGGGAAAGGGAGGAGAGTCAGCTCCTATGTAGGCAAGTTTTTTATAAGGTGGTTATGGAGAGAGAATGAGTGAAGAGGGGATATAGCTGAACATTTAGAATGGGAAGAGTAGTTTTGTCATTGTGAAACAATTGGTTTAGGCCGGGTTATACTAAAAGGGGGAGCTTGCTCCGGCTTGTTTTCATCTTTCATACGTAATAATAATAAAATCTCTTCAGAGTTCTCTATCAATTGGTGCTTTCATTGAGGGACTAAAAGGGTAGAGATTGTATGCAAATGCGAATGGAAGCTGGAGCCTCTGCAATAGAAGCGTCTCTCAGGAGTCAAAAATCATCTCTCTCAGTCTAGGAAGGGTTGGTTAAGTCACACGATTCTACTCTAAAGGACCTAAGGACATAGTTAATTACATTGGTGGCCAGCGTCGAGTCACTGGAAAAGTCCCAAAGCCTTCTATAGCCAGAATTGAGAGAAGGATTTCAAACTCTTACGGCCAGAAACCCAGAGAAGCAGAGTGTGGGTGAAGGAGGAGAAGGTTCACTGGTGCTAACCCACCTTGCCTCTTCTTCTTCTGTTTGGGAAAAATCGATAAATGGTTCACATGGGTCAGAACCTCGTTGACAAAAAGATCACACCATTTCTGCTACTACAGAGTGCGTATGGGAGGAGTATAGAAACACAGCAAGAAGAGTTGACCTTCCTTCTTTCAACGGTGAAGACCCATTCACATGGGTCATGCGAGCTGAATCTTATTTTAGGATCCATGAGATTCCTTCAGAGCTCTGATTGCCTATGGTTCAGATATGCATGGAGGGTACCATATTGTACTGATTCATGACCATACACGAGTTTGATCCTTGCATGACATGGGAATGCTTCAAGTGCTCCTTGTTTGAACGATACAGGGGGAAGGATGAAGGGAACCCAATCGAGCAACTCAAATCGATAGTCCAGTATGGGTCAGTAGATGGGTACATCGACGAGTTTGAACGAGTGGTGTTAAGGCCCCTACTGTAGGATCTAGTTATGGGTCTCTATTCAACTAAATCAAATGAGGACTATGAGTGTTTTTCAACCTTTCTTCCCATCTTGTTGAATTTACTCATGAAAATGAGAGCTCATTGGTGATGAGAGAACTCTCTGATCTCCGATAATTTGTTTCTGGATAAAAGGCAACTTACATAACCTTACATGAGGACTATAAGTAGTTTCTAACCTCTAATAATAACAGAATAATTAACAACTAATAATTGGAGAATAACTAATAAAATAAACCAAGTACTTTGACTTGTTCACTGAGTTGTTGCCCGATCCTTTTGCTTGAACTTCCTATGTGTAAAGCGCTCATACACTTTAGGAGATGTAACATTACTTCCCTCCCCACAGCAAGCTTGTCCTCAAACATGAAAGAAGGATAGTGTTGGTGGATATAATCAACATTCTCCTAGGAAGAATCAGCTAGAGATAGTCCTTGCCAATGGACTAACACTTGAGAAACACCACGAAAAATGCGATGGTCCAGAATAGCCTATGGCATGCGTTGTGCGTCATCAAAAGAAAAAGATGGCAGTGTCGGCTGAACAATAAGATATTTGTAAGAATGGTAAGGCTTCAAATACGAAATGTGGAAAACAAGATGGATGCAGGACTCTAGGAGAAGCTGTAAGCTATAAGCAACCTGATCGACAAGAGCTAATATAGGAAATGAACCATAATATTTTGGAGATAGCTTCTGATTGGATCGTTCCCGCAAAGAAAGTTGATGATAAGGCTGCAACTTGAGTAACATAAGTCCCTAACTTGAAATTCTAGATTGCGATGTTTAGCATCATAATTAGTTTTCATGTTGGATTGAGCTTGCAGTAGATGATCACGAAGTGTATGTAACATGTCATTTTGATCTCAGAGAGCAAGATCTACAGTAGCTAACCTAGAAGAGTTCGAATCATATGAAAGTAGATGTGGAGAAGGATGGCCATACACCACCTTGAAAGGTGTGCACTTCAAATAAGAATGGAAATTAGTGTTATAGGAATATTCTGCCCAATAAAGCTAGTCAGTCCACTTATTAGGCTTGTCACTAGTGAAGCGATGAAGATATATTTCAACAGTGCAGTTGACAACCTCCGTCTGACTATTCGTCTGTGGATGATAAGAAAAACTAAAACAAAGTTGTATGTTATATAAGGAGAAGAGTTCCTTCTAAAAAGCACTAAGGAACACAACATCTCGGTCTAAAACAATAGTTTCTGGTAGTCCATGTAGCATAACAATTTGCTCAAAGAAAAGATGAGCCACAGATACAACAGTATAGGGATGAGAGATTGCTAAGAAATGAGCATATTTAGAAAAACGACCAACCACAACAAGAATAATAGATTTGCCACTAGAGACCGGTAACCCATCAACAAAATCCATCGAAATATTTGTCCAGATTTGAGTAGGAATAGGAAAAGGGCGGAAAAGATGTCTAACAAATGGAGATGTTAGATTTTGTGTCGTTGGCACACCTGACAAGTGCGAACAAAAGACTGAACAATAGACTTGAAGCCTTTTTGGTAAAAATCAGATGCGACATGCCTTAAAGTCTTCTGATAACCTTCATGCCCCATATTATGGAGTGAAGAAAGTATTGTCTCACATAGTGGACAAAAAGACAACAGGTAAACTCTACTTTTGAAGAAAATTAGACCACCCGAAAACTTCTAAGGATCAACCGCTTCCCCTTGCTGAATTTTGCTTATCAATTGCTATAATTTAGAATTTGTAGCAATCTGCTAACGAATGTGATAAAAAGAGTCAATAAAGGTATAGAAATAGCAAGTAAAGACTGATCATTGTCTTCAAACTAACGAGATAAAGCATTTGCTACAATTTTTTTCACAGCCAGCCTTATACTCCATAGTAAAATCATAACTCAAAAGTTTACTCAGCCAATGCTGCTATGGAACCATGGAGATTCACTGTTCCAATAAATATTTAAGACTGTAATGATCTATGCAAACCAAAAATTTAGTTCCCCAAAGGCATAGGCACCAGTGAGACACAACTTTAGACAAAACAATCAATTCTTGTTCATAGGTTAGAAGACCACATTGTCGATCAGCAAAGATTCGACTAAAATAAGCCACGGGTTGCCCATTTTGTTGTAGAATCGTGCTTATATCACTCCCCAAAGCATCACACTCGATCTCAAATAAGGCCTCGCTTTACCAGATTTCTCAAATGGCATTGAGAAATCTGGTAAATCGAGAACTGGTGTGGTAGTCATGGTTGCCTTTAAATGCTCGAAGGCCATAGTTGCCTCTGGTGTCCAGTAGAAAGAGTTTTTCTTGAGTATGGATGTTAAGGGCGTAACAATTTTACCATAATCCTTAACAAAATTTCAGTAGTAGCTCGTTAATATAAGAAAAAACCGTAATCCCTTAATAGTGGTTGGTTGCTGCAATTGACTCATCGCTTGGATTTTATTAGGGTCAGCAAAAACTCTTGCAACAAAAATTTGATGGCCCAAATAAGAAACTGTAGTCTGAGCAATAAAGCATTAGAATGTTTTAAGGTTCTGGTGCAAGAATGAGAAAACCTCTCGCAAGTGAGATAGGTGTTTTGCTAAACTCTTGCTGTAGGTCAAAATATCATCAAAGAAGACAAAGACAAATTTCCGAAGATAAGGACAAAAAATGTCATTCATGAGAGCCTGGAATATGGAGGGTGCATTGGTAAGGCCAAATGGCATCACCAAGAACTCGAAATGGCCATAATGTGTACGGAATGCAATCTCGATCATATCATCTGGATGCATGCGAATCTGATGATATCCGAATAGTAAGTCGAGCTTAGTGAAGAATTAAGCACCATGTAGTTCCTCTAATAATTCCTCAATGACTGGTATAGGAAATTTGTCCTTGACGGTCTTTGCATTAAATCCTCGAAAGTCTACACAGAATTGCCAAGTAAAGTTTTCTTTTTCAACTAATAACACCGGAGAAGAATACGGTGATTGGCTTCGGCATATCCCCTTTTCTAACATCTCATCACATTGCTTTTCAATCTTTGTCTTTTGTACATGTTGATATCAGTAAGGGTGGATAACAATTGGGCCAGTTCCGCTCACTAAAGTAATTTTGTGATCACAACAACATGAAGAAGGCCACTGGTTCCTTAAAAAGAGTCTCAAACTCCACTAATAGGTGTTGAATTGATTAGGTGACATGGTCATCTTATGGCATTACCTGATTAAATGAAGAAGGATCCTGCTGTTGCAGCCCTTGCAATTGAAGGTCGACGCCATCTCTCACAAATTGCGTGCATAACCTTTTAAAATCCCACACAATTGGTCCCAATATGCCAAGCCAATTGATACCTAATACTGCAACACAAAAACAAGAGGCAATATATAAAAATCCAACTGAAAATTGTAGTTTCCTAAACGGAAACAAACATTTTTGCAAATTCTAATACATTGCAACTTCTCGCCATTTACCACCATAGCCTGAAGATGATTCTTCTTATCAATTCAAATTAAGATCAGTCGTTAAAGAAGAATCTAAAAAATTGTGTGTGTTGTTGGCATCGACCAAGATGCACAGAGGCCTTTTATGGATATAACCTTTAAGTTGTATTGTCTAAGAATGTGGAGTTCCTGTGATAACATGGAATGAAATCTGTCATTCCGGGTTAGTGTTAGATGGAGGTTCATCTTCTGAAAAATCTACAGGCCCATCACTGAAGAATAATTTCAGACAACGATGTTCGAGTGAATAAGATTCATCACAGTTAAAACAGAGATTCTTCGCATGGCAATCGACCATTTCAGCCTTGGTTAATCGCTTGATATATTGAGGTGGGGTTGGTTGTGAGGATGGATCTTTGTTTGAATTAACCCAAGCAACTAGTGGTTGCAGCTGCTGGTTATTTTCTAAACATTTTGCTCCATGATGACGTTCGTATAATCAGGCTAAGTACGTGGTAGTGGTGAGATCCTCTGGCTGACGCAAATCCACTTCCACGGCAATCGAGTCTTGTAACCCACTAATAAAAATCTACATTTCTTGATTTGGTTGGAGGAAGGATGAACGAGCAGACAATTGTTCAAATTGATGTTGGCAGTCTTCTACCGAACTTGTCTGGCGAAGTCGAACCAATTCCCCCAATTTACTGTGACTATATGAAGGTGCAAATCTTCTGAGGTAGTAGTCCTTGAATTCCTCCCAATTCAAGTCTGAACGATCCTTGCCCAATTTTAAAAACCAATACTGAGTATCATCTTCCAAATGTGAAGTGACCATGCTCATCTTATCGTGATGTGGAACTTGCTGATGTCAAAAGTAGTAATCGCAGCGACTCAACCATGATAACGAGTCAGTTGACCCATTGTAGCATGAGAATTGAGAAGTCCAATTTGCAATGGCGATTTGTACTGCCACCTCTGTTGTGTTCCATACCCCCATCATCCTGGCGATTAGAGCGATCACGACTGACACTTCCCTCTCCTTGTTCACGACGTTTGCGAGTATTGTGAGATACTTCTCACATCATCTCTTGAAGTTGGGCTTGCAAATCTTGACAATCACGTTCTCGTTCATCCCTGTACATTTGTTGATCTTGCTAGTATTGGACTAGAAATGCATCCAATTACTACTCTATTGAATGGTTTGGGTCACCCATAGTAAGGTCTGATACCAAATTGTTAAGGCCCCAACTGTAGGCTCTAGTTATGGGTCTCTATTTAACAAAATCAAATGAGGAATGTGAGTATTTTTCAACCTTTCTTCCCTTCTTTTTGAATTTACTCATAAATACGATAGCTCATTGGTGATGAGAGAACTCTTCGATCTCTGATAATTTTCTTCTGCATAAAAGATAACTTATCTTGCCTGTTGTCTTTATTCAATATATATAGGAACATAATTATCCCTTAGATAGGGACTACAAGTAGTTTCTAACCTCTAATAACAACAAAGTAATTAACCACTAATAAATACAGAATAACTAATAAAATAAACCAAGTACTTTGACTTGTTCACTGAGTTGTTACCCCATCCTTTTGTTTGAACTTCTTATGTGTAAAGCGCTTGTACACTTTAGGAGATGTAATAGGTGGCTTCGTAAATCACCCACTTCCCCCAAGAATAGTTTATGGGTTGTTTTCTAAGTGGGCTTCATAAAGAGATTAGGAACTGGGTCAGAACCTATGATCTACTGACCCTAACCCGGTTGTTTACTGTAGCACACAAAGTTGAAAGAGAGCTGATTAGAAAGGGAATAATCTGAACCAGCGAATCAAAACACAAGTTTGGAATCCCTCCTTCGGGTATGGTTCTGGACTGGGCACTCCCAATGTCCAGTGTCCCGGTCAAACAAACAACAACTCTATAAACATGAAGGTTGAGGGAAGGGAATTGCCAAACAGACCCCGAAACACCATGGCTAATGGTAACAGACAAAATGGACCAAGATGGAAGGGAACAAGGAACTTATCTTATGAGTAACTTATGGAGAGAAGGACTAACGAGTTGTGTTTCAAGTGTGGCCAAACCTTTAGTCCACTTCATTAGTGCCCAAACAAAGAATACAAGTTAATTATTTAGGAACGAGATGCAGAAGAAGATACAACAAGGAATCTAGTTGTAATGGGGGTAGAGGAACATCAAGAGGATCGGGAGCTGGTTTGCAATTTGGTTGAGTTCAGAAAAATAGGAAGAGATCATACTTCACCCACAAAATCCATGGTTATGATGGATAAGTTTAAAGAAATGCCTATTTTAATTATGGTGGATAGTGAAGCTAGTCATAATTTTATGTCTAACAAATTGGTAAAGGCCATGAGAATCTCTATTACCCCTACTCGTACTTTTGGAGTTAGACTGAAGGATTGGCACTAGACTTTCTCATAAAGAGTCTGCAAAGAAATTAAATTAGACGTGAATGGAGCAGAATTTAGTGTGGATGCTTACGTATTTGATATTGGGAGACCTGATTTAATATTAGGCATTGCATGGTTGGAGACGTTAGGGGTGGTTAAGGTAGATTAGAAGAGGATGTTTATGTCTTTTGACCAAATGGGGACAAAAGTAACCTTACATGGCATTAATATGCAAGGCTCAAATCCTAATGCTTTACAGCAGATGTAACATCCCGTTTCCAGATAACGGGTTGAATTATACAAAATGGGTACACGAGAGATTAATCCAAGAAATTAGGAAAACACATCTCATGCTCATGCATTTGTGAACAGTGATATGTGCACATGAAAAATGTCTGTACATACATTCATGACATTCTTCCCGGTATAAGTGTGAATAAGTGTGATTTTTGAAAAATAAGCTTTGTGAGTGATAATTTGA
>JAOTAY010000005.1:42912916-42930467 GCA_025629805.1 Erythroxylum baracoense
TCAAAATAAATGTGAAGATGTGTTTGTGGATATTGTAGAAATTATGTGTAAAGCATAAGGGTAAAAGAAACTAAAAATAGGCTCATTAATTGATATAAAAAATCTACCTGAAAAAGTACTTTTTTGATAAGCTCCAAATTTGAGCTTTTGAAAAAGCTGTATTTTAGCTTTTTAAAAAGCTATTTCTACTCCAAAAGTGCTTTTGAAGTTTACAACCAAACACTCATTTTTTCCTTAAAATAGCTTTTGCAGTAGAAAAAAGTATTTTTTTACCTGCCAAAAGCTGAACCAAATATACCCTTAATCTTGTCTACACGTTTATGTAATGTGTGGATGAGATTTAATAGAATATGATAATAATTGATTAATCGAAATAAAAAATTTAATCTTTATTATTTGTTACTTCAAGTGCTCAATTCCAATAAAAAAAGTCGAGAGTAAGCAAAATTAAGTTGCATAATTGTTCGGTTGCTTGGTTGGGAATAGTTCTTCTGTTCCTGATTTTCTATTCCCATACCTAAAACCTTTTTTAAAATAAATTAAAAATTAGAGGTTTTATTATAAACAATCTCTTAATGATGCAAAGGTCAAATTGTTTACCATTAGAATTTTTGGAATAAGTCTCGTAGATGATAGATCCGATAAAACGTGGGTTTGCATTGGTTTGACGGTCAAGCAAAGCGCCTAATAGCACTCAAAAGTCAAAACGACGTTTTGCATGAATACAAAAGAGAGACTATGACCTTTTTAATATAGCCGAATTAAAAAAAATAGTAATTAAATATTCAATCTTTTAATTTTTTTATTTTAACTTGACGTTGATATTTTATTAACGTTACTGATATGATTTGTTACGTAAAGAAAAAAATCTTAAACATAAATACACGATAAATTTAATTAAGTTTAACTAAATTACATCGTTTTAGAATTAAAATCATTTTATCAAATTCTTTCATGTCGATGCGAGACAACAACGACACTTTTTCGTACTAGTGCTAAATGATAAGGACAAAGCTACTAACAATTTAAATGAAATCTTAAATTGTCATTCTAGACTCTCCTTCTTTTCTGTCTGAGAATGAATTGATTTAGAGTTTTCAATTTCAAAGACACTCTGACACGCTATTGCGAAAAGACAATAACATAGTTTCTAAAAATTGAAGTGAAATTCTAATTTGCTACCCTAAATCCTCTTTCTTTCTATGTAATAACGAATTGATTTAGAGTTTTTAATTCTAGCGATTTAAACTGCGAGTTTGTTTTAAAGATTTCAATCTCAAAATAACATAGATTAATTAAACTTAATTAAATCTGACGTATATAAGTGTTTAAGATTTGTCTTACTTGGCAAGCCATGTCAACAACTTAAACATAAATAGTAACGTCGGGTTAGAAATGTAAAAAAATTAAAAGTTTAAGTATTTAATTACTATTTTTTAAGTTCAAACTATAATTTCAAAATTGACTAAAACTTGAGATTTTTTTAATTAACCCTGTAATTATTAATAGTCATTTTATTAAAAATTATTGAAAAATTGATTACCAAATTTTTCTTTTTACTATATACAAAATATATAAATCTCTTATTTTAATAATTTATATCTCTTTAATTATTCTGCGATAATTTATCTTGTTTTTATTCCTCAACAAGGTCCGAACCTTTCTTTTTTATAAATATAGTTTATATGGAATTATACATTTGTGAATAACCCTTTTTTCTACTCAAATAAGAATTTAAGCACATAATTTCCTAGTTTTAATGCATTTTAAAATTTTCATTTTTAATGTATTCTGATCATATATTTCATAAAAACCTTTTTAAAAATTACAGATTATTATAATTATTTTATTTTTATATTTCAACATATTATACACAAAATGTTGATGGACTTCCAACATTCATGGACCTAAGTCTAACGAGTGCCTCTTTTACATGAGTCACAAAGCTAACCCAAGGAAAAGCTTGTATGCCCAATTAAGACACCAATGAGAACCTCGCGTGCATATGAATGGGTCAGGTTAAGAGGTTCTTTTTTGGCCCAACAAGCCTCACCACCAAAAGAAAGTTTCTAAGGCGGTCGCCTTCCTACCTCCTTTAAGTTTTAGACCAGACCCACTCTCGTACAATCCCGAACCCTGTCGATATTTCGCGAGTTGTGTTTCTGGTTTTATATATATCCTCATCGAAAAAGCTTCATTTTTTATTATTTATCATAAAAGCCTTTGTTGAATTCTATTGGTTTATCGTTCTGGGTTGTTTTGGTTGTGTTGTGTGATCTTGAAGCTGTTGTTATGGCCAAAGATGGACCCAATTGGGAGGGATTGCTTAAATGGAGTCTTGCACATTCTGATGGGACTCAACAGACTCGCAATCTCAGGTAAATACCTCTACTTTCTGTTTTTGATGCACTGATGGGTTGGTTTTTTCACTTGTGTTCATGAATCCTAAAATATTGGAGAAGCTAGCAAGCAAAAGTTTGGAACTTTTTTTTTTGTATTTTTTTTCGGTGGTCTCTTAAGTTGGGTTTTTCGTTTAGTTGAAGATCGTGATTTGATGTTCTTGTGCTTTGACTGTTTTAATTTAAGCTGATTTGCTGATTTTATTTTAGCGAGGAGGATCGAAAATGGTTTATGGAGGCTATGCAAGCACAGACTGTTGATGTGATTAAGCGCATGAAGGAGATAACTCTTGTCATGCAAGCCCCAGAACAAGTTTTGGAAGCTCAGGGGGTTACTCCTGCAGACATTGAAGGTACCTATCCAGGTTTCTTGGTTCCCTAGCAGAGCATTTTTTTCCTCTACTACTAACGTTGTTTCTTAATTTTGTTTTTCGTTTTTGCAATTGGCAGATATGTTGGATGAGCTACAGGAGCACGTTGAGTCCATTGACATGGCAAATGGTAAGTTTCTATCCATAAATTTTGAGAATTTATGCATTACCACCTCTAACTTGTTCAAGCTTTTGTTATTTAGTTTTGTTGTTTGTACGATCATGTTCATTGCAAGATCGGCATGCCCTTTATGTTCTCTGCATTTCACAAACAAATTTCTTTTCAGAATGGCTTGATGCAGTCGATGTTTGTGTGGTAGCGAAGTTTTCCTCTTTTATTATTTTTTTTCATATTTTCCATGGATCTAAGCCACGGACAATATGTTGATATTATGCTTATTTCATTCTTTCATCAATTCAAATTTTCTTAGTTTATTCGGTTAATTATGCATTAATGACAGATCTTCATTCAATTGGTGGTTTGGTCCCCCTCCTTGGTTATCTGAAGAACTCTCATTCTAACATTCGAGCAAAGGCTGCTGAGGTAGTAACCACCATCGTCCAGAATAATCCTCAGAGTCAGCAACTAGTTATGGAAGCAAATGGCTTAGAGCCTTTACTGAGTAATTTCACATCAGACCCTGATACGACCGTCCGAACCAAGGCACTTGGTGCAATATCTTGTAAGTATCGTTTTATTGAATCTCTGATGATGGATTTTTGATATGCATATCTTATGAAAAAGATTTTTATGAGGAATTATTTCCATGTATCTCAGCTTTAATCCGACACAACAAGCTAGGTGTTACTGCATTTCGTCTGGCAAATGGTTATGCAGCCTTGAAAGATGCTTTAGGATCTGATAATGTGAGATTCCAAAGGTAATACTGTAATAACATTTGTTTATATATAATCATCAGCAGTACAGTGAATTTAGGCACTTAGAAAAGGTCTTTGAGTCTGAACTTTAAGGAATTCTGATTGATGCCAGTTTTTCAATGGTAAATTGCTATTTCACCATAATACTCTTCATAAAGCTCCTCTTTTGATGCTTTCTTATGGGCCAAATCTTTTGCAGGAAAGCCTTGAACTTGATCCATTACCTACTGCACGAGAATAGGTCAGATTGCAGTGCTGTGACTGAGCTAGGATTCCCACGCATTATGCTGCATCTTGCGTCGAGTGAGGACGCAGAGGTGCGGGAGGCTGCCCTTCGGGGCCTTCTTGAGCTTGCTCAAGATAACACAGAAGGGAAAGCTGGCAGATTGAGTGAGGAAGACCCGAAATTGAAGCAACTACTTGAAGAACGGATTAATGGTATCAGCATGATGTCATCTGAAGATTTGGGGGCAGCTAGAGAGGAGAGACTGTTGGTAGACTCCATATGGAAGGCCTGCTATAATGAACCATCCTCCCTACGACAGAAAGGGCTTCTTGTTCTTCCTGGAGAAGATGCACCACCACCTGATGTTGCTAGCAGGCTTTTCGAACCCCCTCTTCGGGCATGGGCTGCAAATCCAAATACAACCACTGAGAAGAAGCAAGCTCCTCCTCTCTTGTTAGGATCAGGTCCTCCACCAGAGACTGGAAATGTGCAAGATACATCGAGTGCCGAACAACAAAATGCATCCCATTGAAGTACTTTGCGTAGGCAGTTTTTACATGTCAGGTTTTAGCTGATGTATCATATTTACTACCCCAGGTTTTGAATCTTTTACCGAGCTGATTTACATGAGTTCTCAATTAAACTATTTTCAATCTCGAGCATGTATGTATAACAAGGGATCTTTTCTCCATTTCGAATTTACCAATGTGTGCTTAGTTCTTCATGTGAAACTTTAGCTGGTAATTTCCTTATTGAAGTATAAGAGACTCAGAGGCAAATTAAATAGTGTAATTCGTTTCATCTTCTATCTTGAAGACATTTACTAGCTTTCTGATCGACAGAAGCTACAAAGATACAATGAGGTAACATCATAACTACTTGTAAGAAGATATCAACTAATGACATTTTATACCAGTTCGCTCCACTTTCCTTGAAGAACCGGGATACTTGGTACTTCAAAAAGGAGGTGGGCAAAAAGTGATCACGTACCGCGAAGCTCTGCATCTGTTAAGACTGGAAGAATCATCAAAAGCATAACTATAAGCCTTTGGACAAATGGCCTTGAAAAGATTCGCAAATAGAGTAGGCTTGCAGGTTCTGGGGTTAGCATATTCCCCAGTACAACAATTCTTAGCAGATTGCATAGCCAAGCAAGCACTTTTACACCCCACAACTTTCCCATCTTTCTTCACTTCCAAAGCAGATGGGCAACAGACATTCAGATCCACTTCACAGGATGCCATGCTACATCCTATTCCACCCCCAACTGGATGCATAGAAACTGGCAAGTTAAATCCGTCAACCAAGCTAACATCGTAGTAATGCAGAGGTGAACTGGATGATCCAATGGTCATTTCAACTACTGTTGCCGGAGGAGTGCCACCAGTGCCTTGACAACAAAGTAAACCGGAACAATCTCCAGTGTCACACGAGCCTTTTCCGTTCTGGTCAAAACTGCATCCCTGCCTACCCCATACCCTTCCTGACCATTTCTGAGGCACGTCAATTACTACTTCCTCTCCACTTCCAAGGTGGAAACCACCATCTTTTGGTGTTGGATTCCCAGCACTTCCAAGTAATCCAGGCCATACACTTTCATTGCAGTTGTTCACTATTATGAGTTGCTCCCCATCTGCAGAATCCATTAGATATCCACAAACATCAAAAGTCAGTAATCTGATCGACACATAAACACATATCTTAACAAAGCAAAAAGGAAAAAAGAGTTTTTAAGACAAGAATGATGAATACTTGCTGCGCATACTGAGACCAATAGGTAGAGAAGAAAACAGATGAATCCTGAATTTGACATTTTCGCAGATGTACTCTCCTGCTCTCGGATGCTTATATATATACGTGTGTTTGTGTATGTGAGAGGGGGTCGTGGGGTTACATGTGGTGAGCAACTAAGGCAATGGCTTCCAAACATGGCGCCACAAGTGAAACGGTTAGTGAAACATGCGAAAGTGCGCCTTTTGGCTTTTTCTTTTAATGTCTCTTCCTCTCTTTACTCTTTCACAACAGTACACATGGGATTGGGCATATATCCGTTACTTCTAAAAGGGGTTTTCTTTCTCCAGTTCTGATCTATATTGTTACAAAAGAAACAGAACCAAACACAAAGTTCCCTCAACGTTGGAGACCATGAAGCATATACTTTTCATAAAATCAGAGTAAGGTCATGTGATAGATAAATATGGTGGCGTAATTGGTTTCAACTCTTCATTTAAGATTTTTCTTTGTAGGAAGTTTTGAGTTCGACTCAATAAAAAGGAGAGAGGGAAAATTTTCTCTATTGATGATTCTCTAATTTCCTAGGTATGTTCCTTGGTTGGATCAATTGCGAACGTCTCGCTTCCAGCCGCAGTGTGAGAGTTGAAACTACTAAGAAACTTGAGGCTGTTGAGAACCTGATGCTGAGCAGGGCCAGTGATTAATCAGCAGCTCACTAATCAATATATGACGACTTTTTGTGTGCAGAAATATACAGGCTACGTAAGAATCTGATGGACCTTAGAATTCTAAATTTACCTCCTCTAAAGACTCTTAGAGTGGGAGCTTAGGGGCTTAGGATTAATCCGACGAAACTAAGATACCTAATGTATATAAAAAAAATACGCCAGATTAATATTTTTATTAAGTATTTGTTATATTTAAATTATTTTATAGTGTTTAATTTTAATTTATTAAATAATAAAATTCACATACGATGGAAATACAATATTTAACAATTATATAATAAGAATTTACAGTAACAAATAACGTAACTTCGAGTTATTTTTATTAAAAAACTAAGAGTTAATATTTTAGTATTATTTTTTAAATTAAGACTTGTATTACTATTTTTTTAATCAACTTATTCCAAATTGAAGTATTGAGAATTTTAATTATATCATAAAATGTAAACTTGAACTATAGGCTGGAAACGACGTGTCGTTCACCTGTTTCTGTTGATTTCACACTCTTTTCTTCCCTGAAGCTGAAATAGGTGAAAGTCTAAAACCATTTTTCAGGGTTCTAGCAATTCTACAAGGCATGGCTATGCTTCGCTCTCTCTTAAAGATATCGACGGCAACGACCACCGTCGCTAGAAGGTACCAGTTGGGGCCCACCTCCCTCAAGTCTTCCTTACTGACTGCGTCACCGCCACCGTCGAGGTTGTTCCACTCTGAAATCAATGGCGCAACTGCAAACCCAGTTGCTCTTCAGATGATTGAATACGCACTCTCCCTTGACCAGTCCCAGAAATCAGGTTCTATTTTTATGTGATTTGCCTGCTAACCCTTGTTGTTTTTTGGATTAAAGGTGTTGGATTTGTTCGAAAGTTCACTTTTTTTTTAATGCAATTATATGGATAGATGAATCGCATGCACAAGCTATGTTGGTTTTGGAGCAGTGTTCTTTGTCGTACTCTAGTGAGAGCCAAGATACTGTTGCTCAAAATTCCAAGGGAATGGCCTTATTGGCTATGTCTAGCTTATTATCTAGAAGGTTTTGATCTTTTCTGTTATTTATCTCGTCTTTAGTTGGATTGGAAACTCTAGTGTTGCTTAATCTGGTATTTCTTTTTAGAGGAAATTATGATGATGCTATGGGAAAACTGCACGAAGTTCAGGACTTGAAACTTTCTTCTTTGTTTGTTAGAGGTCCGTAATTGTCTTTTGTCCATAATTCGTGCATTCACAGTGAATTCCTATCTGCTCAGTTCCAGTATTGAGAAGGATATTGACTAGAAGTGAACTTTTTAATCTTATAGTTGCTGCGATGGAAGCTCTTGTTGGGCTCAATTTAGAGTTGGGGCGGGTATGTCCCTCAAGTCAGGTCATTCTTCTATTTTACAATTATGAATTTTGCTGTTTTGCCATCTTCAGATGCTTCTCCCTCTATAGGATGATACTTCATCAGTGCTAGCAAATAAGTGCTTGGAAATCTTGGAGAGTGAAGAATTCAAAAGTTGCGGTGTAGACTTTGAAGGTGCAAATGCTCGTGGTAAAGCAATGAAGGGGCTCGTTGAGCTCGTTCTTGGAAATCTTGAATCAGGTTAAAGATAATTGCTTTTTTTTTGGTTGTGCATTTCTATGTTGCTGCCCTTTTTTTGGGTATACACTAAATGCCCGCTATCTGTTTGCAGCTGAATCATATTTCCAAGGTTTTGAGGAAAATAAAGCCTGTGTTGGTGAGCATCTTTTTCATTTGTCGGATATATGTAGTAGTTGAAGTCTACACTAATTTTGTCAATATAGGAACTGCTGCTTTATCATATGGAGAATTCTTGCATGCCACACAGAATTTTCAATCAGCAAAGGATTTATATCAGAAGGTTATTAAAAGGATGACTGAGAAAAATGAATTTTCTGACATACATGCCGTAGCAGCTTGTAATATGAACACACAGGAAGTTTTGCTGGCAGCTAACTGTGCCTTGGGACAACTGGAAGCACACATGGGGTGAGTTTAGATTTATTTGTGCCATCTCTGGCTGCTTCTTTCCAGTTATGATCTCTAGGTACTATATATAGCTAACATCTGTCCAGGAACTTCGGTGACGCGGAGGAGACATTGACAAGGGGATTGAGTAAAGCTGAACAATACTTTGGTATGCTACTATGACTTAGCTTCTTTTGTTTTAAGCAATTTGGGAATTTTCATATTCTATGATTCTTACCTATGGGCTATATATCAAGAAAGGCTAGCAGTTATTTGATTGATGATGTGTAGATTCTCGTCATCCCAAAGTTGGCATTGTTTTAACCTGCTTGGCACTTATGTTTCGGAGTAAAGCAATTCAAGAACGTTCAAGTTCACTCTTAATACAAGAGGTTAGAGCCTTCACACCACCAAAAGGATAGGATGATGATCTAAATTTCTTATTCTATCTTCATCATTGGGATTGCTAGTTGCCCTTTGCCATATTATGTGTGCTTCTTAATGTTTGAACAGGATGTTTTCTTCTCGATCCTAATCAGTCATATACCAACAAAGTCAAAATTTAATCTCATTTTTTGCTCCATCCACTCATCGTTCTTTTCACATTTTGTCGAAAGAATTTGCTAACTTGGGTTCTTGAGCAATACTTTTAAAGGCACATATGACTGCTAATTTGGCAAAAGGTCATGATATGAAAGAATTTGCTAACTTGGGTTCTAGAGCAATACTTTTAAAGGAACATATGACTGCTAATTTCGCAAAAGGTCATGATATGTCTTTGTAGTCTGTCCAAAGCATTGCATTAACTTCATAATTCATTTTGACAGGGACTCTATAGGAGAGCAATAGAGCTGCTGAAGGCCCCACCACTTGAGCATGAAGGTGCAGGTAAAACATTTGTTGATTATTTCTGCTCATACTCGACTAGTCAACTGCTAATTTTGATTCTGTGATTGCATAGGTGATGAAAGAACAGGAACAGAAAGTAGAAGTGATATTATTTCCCTTGCTAGAGGTATGTTTTAAGGCAAGATATTGTATGTTGGATCATGCACTCTGAATATAAGAGCATACCTATAGCCACGACCACCTATCAGTTAAATCTTTTGTAGCATTTGTTACTTCTCGTGCTTCACATTCGGTATAGCCAATTCACAGACTAGATATAGCCGTAGCACCAAGTTCTATAATGACTCAGGCTTCACTTAAACTGGTTACAGAAAGAGAGGTGCAATGTTTATACTATTCCAAATATCTGGGGCTGTATTATCCTTTCTAAGCAGGGATGAATGAGAGATGCACAGACATTATATTCTGGTTGGTAATTTTTGATTCGTTTGATTGCTTTGTAGGAGGTTACGGAGAAGTACTTTGTATTCAAGAAAACAGAAGGGGTGAAGGAGAGAAAATGAAGAAATGGGCAGAGGCAACGTGGAGAAATAGCCGCTTGTCATTAAGTGACGCATTGAAGTTCTCAGAATCCTCCAAGAAAGTGCCTGTAATTGACACTAGAATTGGAAGAGCCCTTTAGTTTCCTTCTCCAAGGGCAGAGGCATTTGAATATGAATCTGTTACTCTTGTAGAGATACGTTAGGAAGTATATGTATCCATCTTAATCTTTATTTTGGCATCCAAGTTTCATAAATCCTTCATTGAAGATCATTTCTTTGTATATCATCCATGAGATATTTCACAAATTTGCAATAAATTTCAATCATAGTTATTTCTTCTCTATCTCTGTCTGTCTTTTGTTACAAGTAATCAAATATAATCAGAATTTATGAAGAAAACCAGAACCATATTGTTTGTTCAAATACATACACTTCTGAGACTAGTGCATGATCGATATGCAGTACTCTTCAACAAAACTCGTCTTCAGAGAGGAAGATCGAGACCTTTACCAACATCCACACCAATTACTTGAAGCACCCCTTTGTTTATTATCTGAAGAATACCACCATTACCAAAAGTAAGAATTATATTAAAAATATTATATACAAACACAAAGGAAATTTTCATACCAATTCAACAATGAAAGTTCCGATAAGGCCAATCATACAAGCTCTGGAATTCCATATCTCTGCAGTCCTTGTAAATCCCAGAAAAGGGGCTTCTAGCTTAGGCTCAGTTTTGGGTAATTCCACCTGAAAAGTTAAAAAAACCAATCACTTCGATGGTTAAAATCAGATTCAGATATAAAAGGGTCTGTAGTAAATTACGAACATAGGAACATGACATACACCAGCAGGAAGCTTTGCAGCTTGGACCCTGAAGGACTGTGGTTTTCTGGTGGTTGCAGTGTTGAAAAACAAGGGTCTTTTGCTATGGTGATGAAGGGTGAGAGCTTTAGTGGGAATGAGAGATGAAACAGAAGCCATTTTTGAGTTTATTTTGATTGCCTCAGAAATCTCCAACTTTGTTATCCGAGTTCGTCTTTGTCTCTGTCTTTGCATTGGGTGAGTAAGACATCTTGGTGGCCCACCGTAATCTTGTGGATAGGATTGGCCTTTCACTCCTAATACTTTACATTTTCAATTAGTTTTAAACATTAGAAACCAATACTTAATCTAAAATTGATTAGTATGAATTCATTTAAGTTCATTAAGCTATAAATTAATAGTTTCCTTTATATAAATAAGGTTAAAAAACATATATTTTTTTGTAGTTTAAAGAAATTTTAAAAACTCTAATTTTTAAAATTATTGAAAAAATAATTCTTTATTTTTTAATTTTTCAAAAATTCTATCTTTTAACCTCGATTAATAAAAATATAATTTATTATAATTATCTTAAATTATTAATTTTAAATAAAATTTAATTTATTCAAGTTGAGTTTAAAAGCTTAATTAAGATAATATATTAGTAATATTTGATAGTTTATATCTAATATTTATATTACGTATATTTTTTGTTAGTTTTTAAACAAAACATAAAAAAGAGATATTTTCGAAGAATTAAAAAATAAAAAGATTTTTTCCAAAAATTTAAAGATCATAATTTTTTAAAAAATTTCTTAAAATATAAATTAAATTAAACATCAGCATATCTATCCCATAAATCTTTTACTTGGCAATAGAAGAAGTATATTTTTTTCTAATTAAACACCTTGCTATTTAATTTAATTTTTCTTTGGAATTATTGAAATGCATAATTGGAAAATCCAAAACTTCTGACACATTGGAGGAAAGTCTGATGTGACTCAAAAACCAGCATCAAAGTATAGAGTTCTTATTTACTGAAACTTGCTTTTGATTCAGTTGGTTAGAAGTTTTCAACCCCAACCATAGATTGAGAGCGAGCCCCGTAGTTTTCTGGGGACGTCGCTTATTCCACATTAAGTCCCTAAATCAACACAAGAAAGTGAATCAATCTAGTCTGCCATACCCCTATCATCCTGATTTGTCAGCTACAATTTTTAGCCAATCCATATTGGTTCTTGAGGTCCAACAGTCCTTTTCCTGGTGCTCCCTTTTCCTCTTGGTCTGTTCATAGTTGATTTTGGATATTCCTGAAATGTCTCTGAAGAGATAGTGATTAACATGGCAATCGTAAATCTCATTTCTCTCTGTCAACAGAACCGTCACAGGGCTTGATGGGCCGTAGCAGGACTTGCCACAAGGGACCAAGTTATCAATTTGATCGAGCAGTGTTCGAGCTTGCATGGTGTTATAGCACTTCACTATATCTTCCTACAATGTTCATACTAGTGTTAAAAAGACATTGAAATAATAGGTTACATTAATCTCAATCATGAATGTAGATCACCTTCTGGTCCTGATTGAATAAGTTCATAGCACAAGCGAGTTGGGAACTGAGGTTTGATGGAACCAACTCTTGTAGACTACACCAAAGAGCAGACATTGCAACTGTACTTGGTCGATATTCAAGGAATTTGCAATCTGCACAGCAAGAAACTTTAACAGGACTACATAACCAATCTGAAAAGTCTTGTTTCAGGTATTGAAATTTGACAGTATCCTATCAGTCAATAACTATACAAGAATTCATATGGAGCTTATCTAAATGTTGAAAGAGAATCTGATGAGCAAATACCATCAAATCTCTGACAAAAACTTTATATCATACATGAAAAGGATATATACCCAGGATGGCTCCAAGAAGAAGCTTGGTGACTTGGGCAACTAAATCCTTGTGAAGGTTAGATTCCAATGATCCAATGGTCATTACCAGCGACTGCACATAAGAATAAGCTGTAACAGCACCAAGTCGCCATTCGAGCTCTTGTGACAGTATCAGTTCCATCTGCTGGATCTTGATAGCTTGAAATGAATGATCGAGGTCCTCCATCTTCTTCCAAATACAGCATGTTATTAGTAGCAGTACTGCAGATTCAAAATTCATTGTTGAGAATGATCATTACCTGAATTTCATGCAAGGAAGGAGTAGATGTCTCCACCAACTTGGAAGCAACAGATAAACAGGCAGCAGATAGAAGTTCTACCATCCAGTAATGCCATTCCTGCAAAATTAATACGATCATCACCAACAGTTCGTTATATATGCTTCAATTATTTAACAGGAGTTGGGAGACAAACTAATGAAACTATAATATCTCTTACTTGGCACAGTTTCGCAGAGATGAACCTATCAAGGTAATTTGCAGCAACAAACACGGTTTCAATGGAGAGATTCAGGCGGGTGCGAGACTGGAAAAATGTAGATTTTTATGAGAGGAAATCGGTGATGTTGACTTGCAAATTAGAAAAACACGATATCAACTCAAAAACTCTTTAGCAGTCAACACGAGAACTAACCTTAATAAGCCATTGAATAGCTCTAAACCTAAGAAAGATCAAATCTTTGGACACAAGAAACTCAATGTATTCCGGTTTCGGCATGTAATTCAACTCCTTCTCCAAGAATATAAAAACAGCTTGCTCGTAGTCTTCCTTAGTAGTGTAAAACGAACCACTGTAACTCTCTATATTGCTACTATGGCTTGCTTTACAGCAACCGGGACTCGCAGAAATCGAGAGCCACACCTCATCACAAAGCAAACTATCCATTAGAATAGACCAACTAATAATTCTTGAGATGGTGAACTAAATATATGTGGCAGGTTAGAACAAGGGATGTTCATATTCATAACGCAATGGCAAGGTGTGGTGATGGGGGTCTGACATGAAAATCATTAGATCAAGTGTCTCTGTGTTTGTGTTCTTAAGGAGTTGTTTTAAGGCTAGTTATAGAGAGGTGATGTGGGGTGGTTAGAGATGGAGGCAGACATAAAAAACAGGACACGTCCTGCATGAAGAAGGGTAAATGCTGCATGGAGGTATTGTATGTTTTGACCAATTGCGTGAACCCACGAGGGGTGAGTATAAATGTGCTTCCTTTCAATATGGGGAAGGAGCAAACAACTCAACAAGGTAGTTCTAGTTCGTGTTTAAGAACCCACCAGTTGAGAAGCGAGAATGTTGGGTCTGTGTTGTTGATATTTTCATTTTTCTTTTCTGCTAGGTCCCATCTCATCACGTAAGTTCTCTTGTCTTCCAGCTAAGCTAGGGTTGGTGCCCACGTTTCAACACATTGGTCATATGATTAACTGATCATGGGATCATGGGGATAGGAGCGTAGTGACTGATGATGCTCCAACAACATAGCAGCAACTGCTCGATTTGCTTTTACTCTTTACCTGTTTAGTGAGGGAATGGATCAATTTGGACGTTCAAGAACACTCAATTTTTTGTTGGTCTGACCATACCCAGATGGTTCCCTGGCATTGTATGATTAATTTGCATCACTTGTTAGTCGGTACTTGTTTTTGGTTTTGGAAGTTGGCTTTTGTCCTTGAATAGGATGTTAGAGAAGGCACTAGTTTCTAATACTTATCTCATTGAAAGAAGGTATGCTCAAGAGGGGATCTTTTTTTCGCATCAATTCCGGCTTAAAACCTGATCAAACTCAACTCAAATCAACGTTGTTCCGCAACTTCAGTCTGGGCTGGATCCGGTCTGAAATGCCATCCCTACCCAAGAAGCGAGATATGTGGCCTTTCTATGGTTTCATGCTAGTTTCATCAGCTTCAAAGTAAATAAATGTTGCAATAAGATGGTCACATACGATTATGCCCGCAAATATTTAATGATGTTTACAGAAGTTAGCAAACGTTCAAGAGTGAAAAGTATTCCTGCCTAGCCTTGTAGGAACCCCAAAAAAACAACCCTTTTATTGTTTCAATATACTCTGAGAACCAGCACTTAAATATATAGATCGGATATCCTACACTTCAGCAAGCTTTTGCACATTCTGGAGAATACAGTTCAAGGAGTTGGTCTCAGGTTAAGTTGGCTGATATCCGTGGGACTAATAACCTCTCTTTCTTCACTGCAACTCGTAAGACGAAAAACTAAAGCCCAATCTCCCCTCATTGTTTGATTTCAGTTCAAGTTTCTGAAAAGGGCTGCAGGTTAATTAAGGTTGAGATTAGTATATATCAACTATTCCGGAATAAAAACAGTTTACAGCACTTTCCACAAACAGCGTCAAACACTCATCAACATTTTGTGTTGTAAAGAAACAAGAGTTCTAGCATCCAGAATGGTGTCGGTCAAAAAGAGAAGCACCTGCTATTGGGATCATAATAGAAGCCACTGATTGAGCCATCGGTACAAGAGAAACATACGTAGTAAAATCCAGCAATTGTTAACCCACAGTCAGTTCCAACATTGACAAAATATTGTTCTTTCCATCTCTGTGAAGAATAGTTATGGAAACAGTAAGTTCCATCATGATAACTCAAGTTTGTAACAATATTCAATAACATAATAAAAATCGTAGCATAGGTTACCATGAATATATATGGGCAGTTACTCAAGTCCAAGGACTTGCCACCATCAACCTCCACTTGGCCCTGGAAAAGGCAATCTTAATCGTCATAGTTGATATTGTGCATATGGAAAATAGGATATACTTCTTACCAGAAAGGGTGAGAATGATGGAAACTTGGTCCAGTGTCTTATATCATCTTCCGGACTGCAGAAATTCTGATAATGATTACAGATGAATTTTTCATCCCCAATGCATACAAGATTACAGTACAGCAACTTACGATGCTTCCCATTTGCCAGTGAAGAAAGTATAATTCTTGCCATCGACAATCTCCCCTTCCCAGAAGGTTACTACCTGATGCACATGCAAATTTAGATGCTTGTAACACATGCGACTAGATCATGTACACACAAACAAATCCTCTCAACAATCTCACGTTCTAGCGATCATAGACCCCTTAGGATGAGTATTTTCTAGCTATAATTAGGACAGTAGAAAACCAATACAGTGCTATTGTGCAAGTTACATAATTTTAACCAAAGATCTTAATACTGCTACGGTGCAGGAGTATTACCAGGATGAATGCATCCATTATTCATGTTTAGTTGCAGATACGTGTGCAAAATCTAACAGGCTACTTCAGGAAACTTATGACCGTGGACACAAAATATATAATACCCAAGTAGAGAAAGAGCTTTGAGATCAACAAGTACTGTCACGAAGCATAATAAAAATGAACTCCATGAAGAATGTACGGCTCAAATGTTTGTTGTACTTCCATAGGACATTCCCTGGGTGGATGCATTCTACTGTCTTTTGCATAATAGAGAACAGAGAAAAAGTACCATAAAGTGCAAATACTCAAGGAAAGAATCTGCTCACCGGCGTATCTGCCATTGGCACATTAAGAGCTTCCATAGTGCCACACAAGTAACCGTGATCAAGGTCACATCCTTGAATACGGACATTAACTCTCCAAGCTTCATCCTTATGTAAACTAGAAACATTTTGGGTACCAGAAAAGGCCTAAAATAAAATAACTTTGTGAGCAGATATCCAAACCAATGTTGTAGGCAATTCTAGAAATTTCCCAGACAGAAAAAAGACTACAGCTTCCAATGACATTGAAACTAGTTCTCCACCTTTAAGCAAATGGCAAATATCCAACTGTAAACAACATTTCAAATAAGAAAATCCTCATTGGACACAGAAAGGTTTAAAATTTTCATGGTTAAGCAGACAAAACTTCTCATTGATGTTGTTCCAGTGACCATTGTTGGAAAAACAGAATAAAAATCCTCTTGTATTTGAAAGAGAACAAAAAGGAAACGAAATGAATATTCATTTACTAGTTCCCATCAATTACAAAGTTAAAACAAAAACTCCAAGCACTCACCTGCCCAACGCTCAAAAGGGTACAAAAAGGTGGCGAAGTGCATCCAGAATAAGGTCCTATACAATGAAAACCCCGTGCGTTAGGTACCGTTAACTGATAACGTAATTGTTTCCATTTACATACAATCTGCTATAAAAGGTAATAGGGTAAAGCTAAATATTCTTTCTTGCATTAAAAGATTGAAAAAAGAAAACAAAATATGAACCTCCAACTCTGAAAGCCTAATCTAAGTCAAGCACCGACGTCAGCATTGATTTAAGCAGAGTTACAACAGGGGAAAATTCGAGGAGTAATAATGATGTACAAGTACCTGAGACATGAGAAGGAGCAGAATTTTCGATAACTCTCACCGGCATTTCCTTTTGATGTGATCAAGAACGAAAATCAAAACGATCGATCCAGAACTTCGATGGCCCCTTTGCTCGTCCTTGTCCTCCTACACGAGAGATTATTGAATACAGTCATTCAGCATTCACCTTATGCGTTTCGCATGGGAACGACGTCGCTTAGCAAGAATAGTCCTTCACAAGTCACAATTCTTCTTTACTTCTTAGGTCTTAATTTTTCACGATTTATTAAATTGACTACAATGCAAATTAAAATTACTTATTTATACTAAATTACTAATTTATAATTATTTTACTACACTTTTTTATATAATCTTTTATGATATTTAAATGTATAAAAGAATAAAATAAAATATTCTTATTATTTCATAACAAAAATATTAAATTAATCAATTGAACATCTTTAATGAGTCTTGATGCTTTTTTTTTTAAGTTGATAATTATATTACCTCCAACGTAGGCTTAGTTTGGGAGGATCGTAATGGTTGATAACCTGCTAAAATTAACCTACTGAAATGATAAGTATTTATTCTCTGTGTCGAAATTGCTGTTTTGATAACTGCTGAAACATGAAAATAAGTGTTTGGTAAATGCGATTGCGGTTGCTAAAAAGAGATAAAATGACTAAAAAATTTCTTGATTTAATAAATTATTAATTGTTGTATAAATAATTAAAAAATATATTATTAGTTATATAAATTTAAAATTATAAA
>JAOTAY010000005.1:42955121-42965269 GCA_025629805.1 Erythroxylum baracoense
TGTTAAGAGTTTTGATGCCTTCTTTGGACCCATTCGAGGAAGCTTAGGGAGTTGAGAGATCTCCAATGCCTGAGCTTGACCATTCATCTTAAAGCTCCAACCGAGGATACATTGTGATGTTTCGATAGGACCAGAAGCTGATGAGAAGCCAAGGTACGAGTTATCACTTAAGATTGGTGACAAATCATAGTCCAAAGATAGAAGTGGCCTAGTTGGTTTATCAACATGAACTGGAGCTAAAGTGGCATTAATTTGTTTCCTTATTCCATCATAGTCCACCCAAACTTGCATTGGTTTGCCACTGATAAGAGTCAAGTTTGTGAACATACCTCCGTGATCACCATAATAACCTGCCGGAGTCGATTTAACAGATCTTAGACCATTTATGTCGAACCCGACGTGGTTGTTGTTAATATCGTTGAACTCCCGCCCAGCGGCTGTGTCAAGCTCCACAGCAAAAACATGGTTGGTGTCTTTGCCATTGTTTGTCTCGTTGAACAAACCAAGATACTGGCTTGCACTAGAACCTGGTAGGCGTCTAGTAGGAGCGATTAAAAAAGCAAGTCCATGAGAAGCGAGTTTAGGATATTCAGATACAATACCAAACACAAAAGAGGTTGAGAAAGAGCAAACAGAACTGTTAGAAGAGTTCTTGAAGGTTACTGGTTTTGGATAAAAGGCGTGACCTTGCTCTTGCTTTGTTTCATTGGTGAGCATCAAAAGGCCACTGGAGGAGAAACTAGCTACACCATCAAGGCTTAGATCGGCTGATGACTTGAAGCCATTATAAATGAAACTGAGGTCTTGAGCAGCAACTACCAAGGTAACGTGAGACACCAGAAGGATTAAAAGCTCGGACAACATAGCCAATCTCTTCCAGTATATGCCACTGGAGAGTTTTAAAACCAAATTATTTGATACAAGTTTAAAGTTTCAAGCTTTGATTTCTAATTAATAAAGGATTCAATGTGATAAGTTTAGTCATTCAATGTACACAGAACATTTCTGCACATAAACAAGACTCTTGGACTTTTCTACTTGCCGCTTGGAGGTCAATGGTAAAAGTGTCGTTTATCACATGATTATGACTACGAGACATTTTATAATTTTACTTATTTTAAAAATACTTTTATTATTTAAAAAAATTTAGAAAATATAATATTATTTTAAAATAAAATAGATAAAAAATTAAAATATGATATAATATACAATCAAGTTATAATTTTTAAAATATAAAAAAGAAAAATCCAACATTTTCAATATAACTAATCCTAATTATTAAGGTTAATAATATTTTTGAACAAGTCCTAACTTGTATCACATAATGCCCATAAAAAGATCTTTCCGTCCTTTACCCAGTGGAACGCACAGAGGATTTGGTTGTAAAACTGTCCTATGTAAAATGGACAAGTCGGGTTAAAGACATTAATGGTTATGACTTCCATTAAATCTCATTCACCGGACTTTTTTGACAGAAGCCTCTCGCTTCTTACGTCTATGTCATTACAGCTCAGCTCTCAGAATTTAATATTACAGTACAACACAGTTCCGTTCTCTTTATGGTACGTGTGATACTCCTTATTGCAAAACCATATTACTCAAAAATTAAAATTATTATTTTAAATGGTCCTCATAAGTTTGTATTACAAAACTTAAATTAAGTATATCATTTGATAAATCTATTGAAGAATTTATAGGATAAAACAACATCGTGTAGGTCAGTATACCAAAACAATGAAATTTTTTACTAAAACGACTTAACTGTTTGAGTCGGGTTTGTCTAATTCTTTAAATATGAGCTCATCCAAATTCTATTCAACTTAAATCTAATATGTTAAATTCGGATTAAATTAGACTAATTTTGATAACCTTAACCAATACCATCCTTGCTTAGATAAAATTTTAATCTCTAGAATTTTCATACCATAAAATTTATAGGAAATATATGTTCTCAATTATTACAAAATAGGTATTGAATAGTGTCCGTTTGTGAGAAAATTCAAAGTTTTATGAGTTTCCATTTGGGCCAAATTTAGGAGCAAGAATCATATGGCCTGATCTTGTTGGTTAATGAAGTTGAAGAGAAAGATAAAGGAGCATTTGCCAAGAGCTAAAAATTTAAGTTCATTCCACCTGATTCCTTTGTTATTATAGATTTTAGGGATAAAAGGATTAGATTTGTAAACAACAAAAATTGCAAGAGCTCCAATGACTGGCTAATGGGGTTGGTTCATGTAGGAAGTTTCTGAAATCTGTAAACTTATTATGTTATGTTGCTTATTGTTTGATCCTTTTGCTTAATAGTGATATATCCACTGAATGTTGCTTGTAAGTATACATTACAATATTGAAACCTTTTTAAATTTACCAAAGCTTATAGCTGGGATGTACCTCAATTGCTCCATTTAAGTTAAAATAACTTTCTATTGAAAAGTAGGTTTATATGCCAGAAACTATGTGATACTTATCATTACAAAAACTTTTTCAGGTGCAGAGGAATTGGAATAATTTTGCTAAAGTTCTTGTATGGTAGTCAAGTTTAAGTCACAAAGCTCAATTAACCATCCCTTTGTGATCGTCAACCAATAATTCCATATGTTTTTGAATGTCTCACGTCACTCATGTTTAAATATTTTACTCCACTCTCACAACACAAGTTTTTTGCACAAACAATCAAAAGGGACAAACAAGAGAGTTACGACAAAGCCAATCTTTTATTGTTGAGGTTAATTGCACCCAACATAGCTTAATTATTGAGGTAGACTTCTTCTGTCGAGTCTTCACCTCCTTTCCTCGATCCATCCTAACCATAGAATTGATTTGATCCCTACCCAGCTTTCGATTTAGGCAATCAGGAACAAAGTGTAGCCCTTCATAAATGAAACAAACAATATCTCGTTTTGTTTGTTTTTTAAACTTACATTGAGAATATTCACATACCTTCTCCTTGCCTTTGTCCAAACCATTATGTATCTCACCATTTTTCTTGCCCTTATTGCAAGTTTAAATGGTTGGTGGCATTTGGAAATCTACCAATTCATATACAACCACTATTTGGTCTTCCTCCGACATGTTTTGCATGTTCAACATCAATTACGTGAATTTTCTCACATACTCACGCATCAAACCGTCATATTTTAACTGTTTCAAAGCTTCTCTCGTGAGCCATGAAGTATTTTTGGGGAGGAACTAGTTCGTTAGCTCCTTTGTTTTCTCCCAAGTGTCAATAGGAGGTCTACCTAGGAATGTCAATTTTGGCCCGGGCCTGGGCCACAGGTCAAAATTGTTTGGCACTCGGGTTGACCTGTGGCCCAACTGGAATGTCAAAAAGACTTCATTTTGTCAAAATTGGCATTGTTTTTTAATTTTTTAAAAAATATAAGGTTGGACTGGATCGGGCCGACCCTTCGGTGACCCATCCGGTCACGGGCCGGGCAGCTTGTAGTCAGGTCTGGCCACAGGCCACCTAGCCTGACCCATTATCATCCCTAGGTCTACCCGCACTGATGTCACTAGAGATATTCATTCTCCACCTCAACTTTGAATTTTTCCACCATATATGTAGTTGTGATAGACACCCTCTTTAAATTAGATACCTTTTCTGTTGCAAAGTATTGTTATATCTCACAAGAAATTTTCGAACTTCTTGATACTTCGCTTGCTATAAAAAACTTGGGGTTTACGCACTTTTACCTAAATGCTCTACAATCAAACTCCCAATTTGTTCCTAGATATGGCACGTTTAAGCACCAATAAGTCATAACTCATCTCCTCGTGAGCCTTTCTCTGTTCCTAAAGTGCTTTCCTCGTCTTTTGAAGCTCAATTGTCATAACTTCAAAACTTTACAAGAAAGGAATCACTCTCTCATCTGTTAAGGCTAGAGGACCAATGCCGCTTCTAATCGAGCAAAAATATCTATCAAATTACTCCCACTAACCATTGTTTTCCAAACAAGGCTTTGATACCAGTTGTCATGGGGACTTGTTCGGGCGTAGCAAAATTGAAATGATTTTGACAAAGTCCTTGTGTGGTAGTCAAGCTTCAGTCGTAAAGCTCAACTTTGTTTTCCTTTGTGATTGCCAACCAACAATTATATTTGTTTCTGAACACCTCATATCACTCGTGATTAAGTGTTTAACTCCACCCTCATAGCATAAGTGTTTTGCATTAATAATCAAAAGGGACAAATAAGAGAGTCACGACAAAGCCCAACCTTTTATTAATCAAATCTCAAAGATACAATATATTGGAATTTAAATTTCTTCCAACTTGAAGAACTCTACAAGAATACCGTTTAAAAAAAACCCCTTACTTGAAGCTCTCACAAAGAACCTTCTCCCAAAGCTCTTAGCTCTCTTACAGATAATTAAATGTATAATGCCTCACACAAGTAAACTACAAGAATGCTTTTATATAAGCTTACAAGAACTTAGGAACCAAGAAATCTAAAACTACACATTTTCTCCATTAACTCCATTAAAGAAGTGGGGAAATGTCACTTCTTCCACTAACTCCACTAAGTTAGTAGGAGTTATCTGCTTTTGGCCACTAACTCTACTTTTGCACAAGAGATAGGTTGATGCAGCACGAAAACGTAGTACTCTAATCCAAGAATACAGAAAATGCAGATCTAATCCAAGATCTACAAAGAAATCAAAAGGTAGATGAAGACCTTAAGAGAAATAGAGTATTTTGATTGAAAATTAACAAAAGGTCCTTCCGCAATACAATAAAGAAGTATTTATATGAGTTATAGTGACCTAAAACCTAATAACAAGGATAAAAACATCCTTATAGTCCTAATAAAAGTAAAACATAATAATTAAATAAATCAATATAACCTAACTTGTAAAACACAGTAATTAAAGCTCCGCATCAGTCCCCTCCATTTAGAAAGAACTCGACCTTGAGTTATGCTCTGGATAACCTAACTTGCACTCCGGTAAGAAGGGGTAAATATCCACAATGTTAAAGGTTTGATTGATGTTACCCATCCACGAAAGTGACTGAATGACATATGCATTGTCATTAATTTTCTTCACGATCTTGAATGGGCCATACTTCTTAGCCTTCAACTTGTGGTGATGTTCAGTAATCTGCTTCTTGTTCATAAACACCATTACTTCATCTCCCACCTCAAACACTTGATTCTTCCTATGTGGGTCTATATTAGCCTTACATTTCGCATTAGCTTTTTCAAGTCGTTCCTTAACCTCAATTTGTATTTCTTAGGTTTCTTTAGCAAACTTGGTTGCACTCGCATGGATGTTAACATTTTTAGGTAACTGAATAAGGTCTAGAGCATGATTTGGTACCTTAGTGTAAACCACAGAGAATGGAGATCAACCGATAGAGTTATGGATAGCATTCTTGTAGGTAGACTCAGCTTGTGTGATAAGAAAATCCCAATTCTTTGACTTATCACGACAAATACATCACACTAAATTACCCAGAGTCCTGTTCACCACTTCAGTCTGTCCATCAGTTTGCGGGTGAGCTGTGCTATTATACTTTAAGGATGAATCAAACATACCCCACAAAATTCTCTAGAAATGACCCAGAAACTTAGTGTCTCTATCAGAGGTAATTGATTTTGGAACCCCATAGAGCCTCACCACCTCTCGGAAGAATAGTTTAGCAATGGCTGTCGCATCTGCTGTTTTCTTATATGGTAAAAAGGGTGCCATCTTAGAGAATCTGTCTACCACCACAAAAACTAAATCCATACCCCTTTGCGTTCTTGGTAAACCCAGTACAAAGTCCATGGAAAAGTCTTCCCAAATATTGTCAGGCATAGGTAATGGCATGTATAAACCTGCGTTATGCATGACCTTTATAAGTATGGCAAGTATGACACCTAGAAACAATATAAACAACGTCTCTCCTCAATTTAGGCTAAAAATACCTTTTACGTACCTCCTCAAGTGTCTTGTTTATGCCCAAGTGTCCAGTTAACCCTCCTCCTTATAAGTCTCTAATTACTTTCTCCCTCATTGATGTCCACGAGAGGCATAGTTGGTTACCTCTCATAAGGAACCCATCATGAATATGGTGGTCTTTATACGACTTTTCTCTTTGACAAGTTTGCCATATTCCTTTGAAGTCTTCATCGTCAACATATAAGTCTTTCAAGTATTCAAAACCTTCAATCTCAACTATTAGCTTTCGGATCATTGCTACTCGTAAACTTAACGCGTCTGCCATTATATTGTTCCTCCCAGCTTATTGGACAAGTTTATAGGGGAACTTGTCGATATAAGCTGACCATCTAGCATGCATCTTGGTCCTTAACTACTTCTGACTTCCCAAATATTTCAGTGCTTGGTGATCGGTATAAAGAATAAACTCCTTTTCAATTAAGTAGTGCTCCCATGTCTTCAATGCCCTCACAATGGCATAGAACTCCTTATCATAGGTAGCCTATTTTTGCCTTGCCTCGCTTAGTTTCTCACTGAAGTATGCCACAGGCCTTATCTCTTGGGATAATACTGCCCTGATACCTACTCGCATCAAACTCCACTTTAAATAACTTTTCAAAGTCTGGTAAGGGACCAGTGCTGTACATAGTTTCTCCTTAATAAGGGCAAAGCTTTTTTCTTGCTCTTCTTCCCATCTAAACTTCCCTTTCTTCAGATAGTCTGTAATAGGAGCTACAATGCTGCTAGTAAACCTCCTATAAAACATTGCCAAACCATAAAACTCCTCACATCTCCAACGGTTCTCGATGTTGGCCAATTTCTAATGGCCTTTACCTTATTTTTATCCACTCGGATGTCATCTTTTTCCATAACATATATGAGAAATAGCAAATTCTCCAACATAAATAGGCATTTCTTCAAATGGGTATATAATTGATTTTCTCTTAAGGCCTTAAATACATGCCTTAAATGTCCCACATGCTCTTCAATAGATCTAACTATAGATAAGAATATCATCAAAATAAACAACCACAAACTTACCAATGAAAGGTCACAACACCTGGTTCATAAGACGGATAAAAGTGCTAGGTGCGTTGGATAATCTGAAAGGCATGACCAACCACTCATATAAGCCATCCCTTGATTTGAAGGTTGTTTTCCACTCATCTCCAGGCCTTATTCTTATTTGATGGTATCCACTCTGAAGATCAATTTTAGATAAAATAATGGCTCCACTCAGCTGATCCAACATATCATCAAGTCTCGGAATGGGAAATTTATAACCAATAGTGATTTTGTTGATCGCTTTATTGTCAACATACATCCTCCAACTCCCCTCCTTCTTCAGCGTAAGTAATGCTGGTACTGCATATGGACTCATACTCTCCCGAATATGGCCTTTTATTATCAACTCCTCTACTTTCTCTGGCAGAATCTCATTCTCTTTTGAGCTCATCTTGTAATGAGGCAGATTAGGCAAGCTGGCTCCTGGAACTAAGTCAATATGGTGCTGGATATCATGCATAGGCGGTAATCCCTCTGGTAAGTCCTCTGGAGTCATATTTACAAACTCCTCCAATATAGATTGCACTTCTAGATGTACCAAAGGCTCGGGTTTGTTTTCTACTAGCTCTTCACCTTTAACCAATAATAGATGCACCTCTTTTGTTTCCTTCATCTCACTAATAAATTTGCCTCGATTATTCTCTACCTGTAACAAAGGCTTCTAGATCTTTCCTTGAGACTTCATGCCACTGATAGGTACTAAAGTATACTTTACACCATCTTTTACAAAATGGCATCTACATCAAACTGCCATGGTCTTCCCAACAGGATCTGACATGCATCTGTCTCTACTATGTCACAGTAGTGCTCATCCTGATACTTTCCAATAGAGAAAGTCACTTTACATTGTTTTTTAACCAGAATCTGTCCAACCTCCTTGATCTACCCAATGCTATAAGGATTTGGATGTGGCTCGGTAGTCAATTTTAACTTCTTCATAGTAGCTGCACTTATAATACTTTCTTTACTCCCTTCATCAATGATCAACTTACATAAATTCCCTAGCCCCAAACACCTCATACGGAAGAGCTTATTTCTTTGCAAATCACCATGTTTTTTGCGGGATATCATCAGTCTTCTGACGACACACACATACGTCTCCTCATCCTCTTCTTCCTGTTGTTCCCAACCATCACCTTTAGGCCCGTACATTTCCTCTTCATCTTCTTCTTCTTCTTGTTCTACCATGTTTACTGCTATCCTTTTTGGACACTCATTAGATTTGTGTCCTGGCTCGCCGCATTTGTAACACTTTGATGGAGCTAGTTTACTATACAGATTTGCGGGTTTGGAAGTTGTTAGAGCTACTTTGTTTAAGCTTCCTCCATTAGTGTTTCCCTTGCCAACACTACTCCTCATAGGGGTTGCAGTAACCACCTCCTTTCTTTTATCACCTAGACTCTTTTCACCTATATAACGCTTAAACTCCTGTTGCTTCTCATCCAGAATAGATTCAACTTTCATAGATAAATTTCTCACATCTTGCACTGTAAGCACCATCTGGATTCCTATCTTCTCCCTTATATTCGATCTCAACCCTCTCAAGTAGCGTGAGGCTTGTTAAGGTTGAGATTCAGACAACTAGTTGCAAGCTGCTAACCTCAAAAACTTTGCTGTATATTCATGGATGCTATGATCGCCTTGATGGCACTGTTGATATGCTTCAAAAATATACTACTGATAATTTGGTGGTAAGAATCTCCCTCTAAGTAATTGCTTCATCCTCCTCCACGAAGAAATCGGATTCTGCCCTTCTCTTCTTTTTGACTCCCGCAACTGCTCCCACCATATGGAAGCTCCCCCCTTTAGACGATAGGCTACCGACTTCACTTTCCTATCCTCTCGAATCTCCGTATAATCGAAGAATCTCTCTACATCCGCTAACCAATCAAGAAAGCCTGCAATATCCAGATCCCCACTAAAAGATGGGATATCTACCTTAAGTTTATATTTATAGTCTCCTCTCCGTCTTGGCTGGATGATTTTTTCCTCATCACTGGAGATTCCATGACGCGAGATTTTGAATATGAGGATGCCTCATAGGGTCACCTTCCCTAACAACTGGTTCCTCAATTCTTCTTGTGTTGTCTCCTCGCAACAACGCTTGCAACTAATCCTGAATTAAAGCCAGCTATCGTTCCATATTGCCAATTGACTCCCAAACTTCGGGTAACCCACGAACGTCATCATTAGTGTTGGCTATTGTTAGACGAACAAACCTTGGGTTTTCAAGGCTCTGATACCACTTGACACAGCGCAGAAATGCAGTACTCTAATCTAAGAATACAGAAAACGCCGATCTAATCCAAGATCTACAAAGAACTCAAAAGGTAGACGAAGAACTTAAGAGAAATAGAGTATTTTGATTGAAAATCGACAAAAGGTTCTTCCGCAATACAATAAAAAAGTATTTATATGAGTTATAATGACCTAAAATCTATTAACAAGGATAAAAACGTTCTTGTAATCCTAATAAAAGTAAAAACACAACAATTAAATAAATAAATAGATTTATTTATCCTAAAGTTCCGCGCCATGACACGTACTATTTCTATCAGATTGAGATCTACTCATCAGAGACACGATCTTGGAGGCTAGCAGGTGATCCTTTTCTTGCAAATGTTAATACATTGTTCAAGTATGGTGTGTTCTGCAATAATGCTGTACATTGGATAAGTGTTTGGGGCATTCCCTGTATTTCGACATTGGTGAGGAAAAGGTTCAGGAAATGCCAATGCCTCCAATTCCAGAGGGTTGGGAGGAGAGGAGGTATGTATACTTTGGTTCAAATCGGAACCATTTGCATCTTGTTGAGATCTATAACCCTCCCACTACACCGTTTGATGTCTATGAGATGAAGAGAGATTATTCCGAATGGTTGGTGAAATATCGTATCGATCTCAGCGAAATCGTAGCTGCATTTCCAGAGGTCGTCAGGATACAATATGACCCATCAAACTTGACTTATCACACATTCAACATACTATGCATAATTCGGGAAGAACAAGATGAAGATTCGTATATGGTGTAACATCCCCTCACCTATGGGAAGGGTAAAATAGTAATTTTGGAACTGGTTAGGAGTGTTTAAAATTGTTTTGCTATGTTCATGCATTCATATATGCACATGAATAGTGAATAGTGAATTTTGCACATGTAAATGA
>JAOTAY010000006.1:26771-36840 GCA_025629805.1 Erythroxylum baracoense
ATACAACATTTCTCGTAGAGTGCATATACAGAAAATTCTCTCATTCTCTTCTTTCTCTACTTTCATGATAGTTGACTTTGTTCATGGTATCACAGCAGAGATCGATATTTAATACTTGAGCTCGAATCTTGAAGGACCAATGGGGACGTGATTGCCGGTTATCGATGAATCTCAGGATGATTGTTTACAGTTGCACAGTTCAGATCATCCTGGTATGATACTTGTTACTGCACAATTGACTGACACAAACTTTTATTCTTGGAGTATTTCGATTCGCAACTCATTAGAAGTTAGGAATAAGCTTGGTTTTGTAGATGGTACCTTACCTCCACCAACTTGTGAAGCGAAGTATAGAAAATGGAGAAAAGTGGACTGTATGGTGAAACTGTGGATTCTTAATTCGATTTCTAAAGAGATTTCTGAATCTTACATTAATTGTAGTTCTTCTAAGGCTTTGTGGGACAAGCTCGAAGAAGTTTATGGAGAAAGCAATTTACCACAGCTCTTTCAAGTGCAGAGGGATATTAGTTCTGTTGAGCAAGGTAATTGTTTAGTTACCGCTTATTACAATAGGATTAATAAATACTGGGATGAATTAGGGCGACTTATGCCTATACCAGCATGCAATTACCATGGATGCAACTGTAGAGTTAATAAGAAGCTAGCAGATATGGACAATGCTAATAAATTGATACAGTTTCTAATGGTATTGAATCCATCTTATGATCACATTCGGAGTCAAATCTTGGCTCAAGATCCACCTCCCTCTGCAAGTAAGGCCTATTCTCTAGTGATGAGGATTCAGAAACAGAGACAGGTGAATATGATGCATGAGGATGTAGGTGCAATAGCTATGTTGGTGAAAGGCGGTAAGAACGGCAAGGGAGGAACATTGGCTGTAGATAATGTCAACAGAAATGGTGTTAGGAAGAAAGACAATAAAAGAAAGGAGGATCAGCATTGTGATTATTGCAATTTGGATGGTCATGAAAGAGATACTTGTTTCAAGTTGCACGGATACCCTGAGTGGTATAAAGAACTAAAGAATAAGAGAGAGGGTGTAGGAAAAGGGAAGACAAAAAGGGAAATTTGTATACATGGTTGATGCAATTGAGAAAGACATGGAGAAGCGAACAGATATACAAAGCTGTTCACAGTCATTCATAGCTTTGATTCAGTAAGAGCTTACAAAGTTACTGAAAGGGAAGCAGTCTGGGGAATCTCATCTCTTGAACTTGATACAGACTGAATTTGTAGGTATGTCAATCTTGAATCCTGCTCTTAAGTCTGTTAAGAAATGTGAGACTTGGATAGTGGATTCTGGTGCTACTTCACATATTTGTGTAGACAAGAACTTGTTTCATTCATTGCTGCCTGTTGATAAAGTTACGAAGTTGTTTTTGCCAAATGGGGAGGTGAATGATGTAGAGTATATCTTGAATAACCAAGTGACCTTGAAATCAGTTCTTTTTGTTCCTACCTTCAGCCATAACCTTATTTCAGTCAACAAAGTAGGCAAACACTCTTCCTTGAATGCTTTGTTTTACACTGAATATTGTTTGTTACAGGACTAGAGGGCCGAAAGGGCAGTGGAAAAGGGAGAAGTCATTAAAAACCTGTACTTCCTTGATAGAAATTCTTTTCTATGTGATAAACCAATTCATAATGTTTCTTGTAACCCTTATGCTCATGTAGATACGAAGAGTGAGAATGTATGTAGCATTAATAAAGGTCTTGTTGATAGAAGTTTGTGGCATACAAGACTGGGACACCCATCTGATGTTGCAATGAAACATTTTGCTGATTGTAGCAATTTTATTAATAATGGAGAACTCTTGTGTGAGGTTTGTCCCCTTTCTAAACAAGTTAGAAATGCTTTTCTAATAAGTCATACTAGAGCAGCCACATTTTTTTAATTGTTACATGTTGATATTTAGGGACCTTATAAGGAAATATCTCTTTGTGGGGTACATTATTTGTTGACTATATGCACTTGGATTTTTCTAATGAGACACAAAGCACAGACTAGTCATATGCTGGAGAAGTTTCTTGAATTTTTTAAAAGGCAGTATGATGGAATTGTGAAGGTAGTCAGAACAGATAATGGTTTTGAATTTTTGGGTAACAACTCTCAAGAAATATTCAGCAGTAGGGGCATTGTTCATCATAAGACCTGTGTATATACACCTCAACAGAATGGTGTTGTGGAGAGGAAGCATAGACATTTACTTCAGGTGGCAACGACATTACTGATACAATCTGGACTTCCAAAGAGGTTTTGGGGACATAGTGTCTTACATGCGGCTTATATAATAAACCGATTGCCTCAGATACTAAATTGGCAATCTCCATATGAATTGCTATTTGGGAAGTAGCCCAATTATTCTAAGTTGAAGAGTTTTGGGTGCCTATGTTTTTCCATAGACACTAGACCTCATAAAGACAAGCTGAATCCTAGAGCTTTTAGAAGTATCTATCTTGGTCATTCTCCTGGCCAGAAGGGATACAAGTTGTATGATTTGCAAGAAAAGAAATGTCTTGTCTCTAGAGATGTATTTTTCCATGAGAATGTTTATCCTTTCAAACATTCTATGGTTACTGATAATATTCCTATGATGCCTGTTCTATTACCTTCAGTTGTGCAGGATGATCACTCTTTGCAGAGTCCTTCTAGTGTTCTAGTTGCAACTGCTGATGACACAGGTGTTCCTTCATTAAACTCAGATAACTCATATTTACAGATGGAAGATACAAGAGCAACTGCAAAATATGAAATTGCAGAACTTGCTATTGCAGGACCTGAGTTGGTAGTAAGAAGAAGTAACTGAGCTAGACAGAAGCCCTCTTGGCTGAATGATTTTGTGTCCCAAGTGAGCAGACGACCTTCTTATTTGAAGAGCACTGATATGCAGTCTTCTTCAGCTTATACTCCTAATACTTATCCATTCACTGTAAATCCTGACTTCAGTGAGACTTATGTTGAATTTCTAGCTAATGTCACTACCATTCAGGAACCAACATCTTATTTTCATGCCAGCAAAGATCCTAACTAGATTAAGGCTATGAATTTAGAGTTAGATGCTCTTAAGAAGAATGAAACATGAGAACTTACCCAGTTACTCGAAGGAAAAATAGCTATTGGTTCTAAGTGGGTTTACAAGTGAAATTGAAGCCAAATGGGAAAATTGATAGATTTAAGGTAAGATTAGTAGCAAAGGGTTATAATCAGATTGACGGAGTTGACTACAATAACAGTTTCTCACCAGTAGCAAAGGTTGTTACAGTGAGAATCTTGTAAATTACCTGGTTGGATACACCCCAGCACCAGGCCCAGGAAAAAGATCACCACCACCAATGGGATTAACAGAAGGATATACAATTCTGGAAAGCAAGCAACCAATCAATCATGTGAACTCTCATACACTAAAATGAAATTTAGAACTAAAGGAGATTCATACCACCCAGAAATAAAAAGGAAAATTGAAAAAGAAAAGAGTTCCTCAACACCAAATACACTCGCTTCAAGCATAGCCTTACTGATAAAAGTGGATTTAGGTACATTAAACTCAATTCCACTTTGAATTGTGGACACTCTATGTATTATGTAGCATCAACTTATGAAATTTTCATATTAAGATCAGTTTCTTCTCAAAAAGAAAATAAGAAATGTTAAGAAACACACAAGAAGGAAACATAAACTATGACTGCAAAACTTTATTACAAACAACACTAACAGCAGGTAAGAAGCATTGACCTCACGATTAGCACAATAAATTTTGTGTCGTGCAAATAAAAGAAAAAACAAAAAGGAGAGAAAGAATGAAGAGATAACTACTAACCCAGAAGGATGAATATGAGGTTCTGTAGGATGACGAAAATCAACTCCCAGATCATCAGCATCATGTCTCGAACGATCATGCATTTCTGAGCTGCAAAGCACATTAAAAGAAAATCCATAGGAAGTAGAACCACAGGAGACCAACCGCATGCAGAATCACAGATAAATAATCTTTCCTTCAAGAAACTTCATAACAACAGCAAAAGACAACAAAAAGTGTACGCAATTCGGAAGCGGTGACCTATTCAAGCATCATGTATGCCCCCACTCCGTAACTACAAAAGGAGAAGGAACCTACAATCTGCATACATAAGGCACAAAGCTATCGCCTGTCTATCTCACCTAATGCACATTTTTCCAGCATTAACTTAAAAACACAATTTTCATCTGGGGAGAAGCAAAAAAGTAACAAGATATAGTTAAATGTTATAGTACAGAAGCTACAATCATGACAAACTTTTCGATGGGAAAAAGTTTTCTCCTAATCAGGGTTAAGTGGGAGTCAAGATGTTTTTCTTTTCTATTGTTTCTATGTACATACGACTTCAAACTTCTTCCTCTAGCTTGTATGAATCAGTAAGTTCACCAAACCTTCAAGCAAAATCCAATTCCATAAACATCAAACAATTATATATATATATAGATATATAATTACTTTGAAGATTTGCTTGATGAAGTAGCTTTCGAAGACGATCCATCCAACCTAGATAGAACATGTTCATCCAGATTCTTAACAAGTTTGTCCAAATTCTTAAACTGCGCAGAGTAATTACTGCTTCCACTCTCCCCAACAAAGTCCTTAACACTGCAACAATCACAACCCACAATCAAAACCAGGATTTGGAAAGAACACAAAAGTCACCAAAACCAGAAACAAATTGAGCACAAAAACCATACTCAATTTCAAGATGAACAGGTTCTGAGGCCCCATCAGCCAAAGCATCAACCAGCAGCTTATCATTCATTGCCAAACATTTAACCAACACCTTCTTCCCGCTCTTTTTAGGGTTTGCATACACAAAGGCATATTCACCATCAAGCTCATTCCAGTGGTCAATCCCTACCTCTTCTACAATACAAATTCACTATTTTCAATAAGCAAAAAGATTCACTAAAACTATGTAAGTGACAGTAAGTGTGTGACCTGAAGTGTGTGAGCGCAAGATAGAGAGAACTGGGAAATGGTATACCCGTGGACGGAGAGGAGAGGGCGTTGTCGGAGGAAGCCTGAGGTCCGGTGGCGGTGAGAAAGTAACCGGAGGCGAAGAAAGTGGCGTGAACAGTGAAAGCAACCCTGTCGTGATCGTTTCTAAACGCCGGTCGCACTGCCCTAATAACCGCCATCACCGACTTGTCGTTCGCCATTGCTAAGTTGTGCAGATTTGATCAGAAGATTTGTCGCTTTGGCTTCGTCGTCGTCAAGACTCGAGACCAAAAGAAAAGGAGTACATAAACAAAGCTAAACGACTTGTTCTGGAACGCGCGTGTGGTGCTTGGCTTGGGAAACAAGCTTAATGTAAAAGTATGTATTGGAAGAAATAAAAGAGTACGGTGGCTTTAGGAACGGGCTCCAATGTATTGGATAACGGGGAATGGATATTATCGTTATTGTTATTATTATATGATAATTAGGTTAAAAAAAGGAATAATAATTATTATTATTGATAGTAGTTTAATTTGTAAAAAATATTAAGAAATAAAATTAATTATATTTTAATTAATTAATTAAATACGCTCGCTGCTATTATGGGAATTGCTTTTGCTTTCTTTTCTTTTGGTTACTAAGATGTTTCAGTTCGTCAGGTTGTCTCTTGCTTGTTCATGGATTTAGCAGCAGTTTGAGAGGTTGACCTATTCGAGAATCTCTGAATCTACGCTTATTTTCAACTCCCCAAAGTATTTCATCGCTTATTACACCCTTCTTCGTCTCTGGGTGCCTAAATATCCACCGTAACCCTTTTTTCGTTTGAACCTCGTCCTACTAAATTCATCAAGTTGTTCTAAAGGATCAAAACAGCTAGTTATTAATGAAATTCCTTGTTGGCTTTCTGTAAAATATTCATTTAGACACGAGCTTTTAAAAATATCGAAAGCTACACCCCTATTGACAAATAACCAACCTGCAATGAATAGGGAGGATATAGTAATGCTATGAATGACCCAATATCAAATACTGGTGATAATATCAACAAAAGAATGTTCTCCTGTACTTCCAGACTTGCTGAGCTCCATATATTCTTGTACAATCAAAAGGGAATCGATTTTGTAAATCGTGATTCTACTATTATTTGTGTTATTTATTATTATTCGTATTTATTATGTTATTATTATTAGTATATTAGTATTATTGGTTTTAGGGAACAATAATCATTAATGAACAATAATGAAAAAATTCGATCATACTCATTAAGACAAGGGACATAATTTACATGGATATAGTAAGTCTCGCTTGGGCTGCTTTAATGGTAGTCTTTACATTTTCCCTTTCATTCGTAGTATGGGGTAGAAGTGGGTTTTGCTGATTAGGCGACACCCGGATTTGAACTAGGGAAAAAGGATTGGCAATCCCCCGCCTTACCACTTGGCCATGCCACCAAGGCATTACAAAATTGACAAAAATATCCCCTTTTTTTATGGGCCACCAAACTATTTGTTTTACTTGGAGCTTGAATCCTATTTTTCTTAATAACTTTCCTATAAAAAAATCTTTCAATTTTTGGATTGGATTTCTGTCTTCGACTCAAGATATTTGATATCTTTCTCTTTGAATAAGATCTCAATTCTAGCTAGTTTCATTAGATATCTTATAACTAGAATCACTCTTTTTTCCAATCCAGTTCCTCCACCACCGCGAATCCCAATTGGATTCAGACATGATACACTTTTTAGTTATTGGGAGAACCCAAGTACTCTCTTTCAGATTCAGAAAACAGCTCAGAGATCTTTTTTCCTTTTAGAAAGTCAAGCCCATCTCTTCCGCCCTCATTCACTAATTCACCCATTGTTAAGATAGATAGACATACCTCTATCTAACTATCATATAATAATAACGATAATTAATTAAAATATAATTCATTCATTAATTAAAATATTATAATTAATTAATTAAATATAATTAATTAATTAATTACTTTAGGAACGGGCACGAAAAATATTTTAATTAATGAATAATTATATTTTAATTAATTAATTATGTTTTAATTAATTAATTACAATATTTTTGAATTAATAAATGAATTATATTTTAATTAATTATAATATAATTTATTAATTAATTATAATATTTCAATTAATTATATTTTAATTTATTAATTAATTACAATAATTTAATTAATGAGTGAATTATATTTTGATTAATTATATGTAATTAATTAATTAATTATATTGTAATTAATTATATTTTAATTAATTAACTGTATTTAATTAATTAGTATTTAAAATATTTTTTAAAAAAGAATCACTACTAAAGAATAAGTTTCATTCATCAACTAAATAGAAGGTATAGAGGATTCCTCAAAAGTGGGATATCAAACTATTGCCCCTATAATAATAATCAACAACCAGCCACTAACTTTTTATTCCTTACCCATTAACCCCTTTCCAAATCCATCAACCAAGCATCTCCTAAATAGTTTTTGAGGATTTATAGAATGTTATTATGATAGGAAACCCTTTTATAGGGATAGTAATGGGCCAAGCGTCAGTGGCTCGAGTAGTGGCCCGATAGGCCACAGACGGTCTAGCCAAGCTTGCCCGATCTTATATTTTTTTTTAAAAAATTTAACAAAATGATGTCATTTTGTTCCTTCCTGTCGGGCCAACTAGTTACGATCTATGACCCGGTCAATTCGGATCATAGTTGAGCCGAGCCGAGCCATATTTGTCATTTCTTACTAGAATAAGAATTCGTTTCTCTCTCTCTCTCCCTCTATATATAAGAGTGATTCTTATATCATAGGGTTTAGGGAAATAAAAAAATTAAATGAGAAGGGAAGGGAGAATTAGGAATAAAATTATGGCTATGTATGTTTAATTATGCAAATATTTGGTATTAAATATTATATGATTAATTTTATAAATAAATAGTTAATAAAATTATTAATTTTTAGATAATTATAAATTCTTTTTGTAATAAGAATAAAATATCAATGAAACAAAATAAAATAATTATTAAAAAACTAATATAAAGATGATTTTCAAAATCTTGTGATAATAACTTGATAATATATTAATATTCTAATAATATCTCTAATTTCTTATTCTCAATATTTAATTCCAACTTATACCTAAAAGTTTAAGATTGTTTAAAATTAATTTAATTTTGTCATTCCTTATTTTATCTATTATTAGCAACTAAATAAAGGTTGCATTATCTCTTTATTACTGGTTATCAAACAAGACCTAAGAGTGATTCTTAATTTTCTACCTTTCATTCTTTGTGTTCCTTACTAAATTTCAGTAAACCTAATCTACATTGTAGCCATCTCAAACCTATATTCTAAATATACTAAACCCTAAAATCTTAATCTTAAATTTTCACCAATCAATCATTAAAATTTCAGCTACACAAATATGAAATTTTAGTATTCTTAACCCAAATTAAACCTTGCAATTTAATATTCCAACAGTTTAATATCAATCATATTTTTTAATATTATAGTTTTAACTACTAGTTAGTAATTCTTCTATTTGTCCTAAGTAAGAAGTATGAGTTGTTTAAGGTTGTTGTTGGTTAGAATTGGATATGTATTAAACCACATCAAATCTTCTGTTCGAGTTACTCTGTTTCAACCTTGTTCCATTAAATTTCATCCATATATTTATGTGGAGTCTACGTAAATGTGTGAATGAGATTTAATCAAACATGATATGAACATCATAACCGGTACAAGAGATCTGATCCCGTATTAAACCCTAATTGGGCTTTCATGTATCATACACGTGATCAATTCTCTGGAGGCCGAATAACTATGGCCCAATATAATTTTTTAAATAATAATAAAGAATATAAGGTTATAACTTGTTAAGCTCGCATTTTGCGAGAGTGACAATGGGCTCGATCGAGTTAAACTTTGAATTCACAATGAGTAATTTTTTTATATAAATTTGAATTATAAATATAAATTCTTTTTTAAGTTTTGAAAATATTCTGAAATTAGATTAATTTTTAAAAACAGTTCAAACTTGAATTTTATTGAATTTCAGATGAAAATTCCCACCCCTAAATCCTGATTAATTCCCTAAAATTATAGTTTGGTGTATCAACTTTTGGCTTTCCAACCTTCTACATATGTAATTATTCGATTAGGTGATTTGAAACTATAATAGTATCGTGACAATATTCTGGATTGGTACATTATTATAGAATCTATTCAATTATAGATATAGAAAGCAATGATTAAAAAATACAATCAGTTTGGTTGATTTAACCATAAAAACTTTAAACCGTTTAACTCTTTTTGTTAAAAATTTATCAATTTGTTAATTAATTCTTCAAATTTTATTAATTAATAAGTTCTTATAAACTAAAATAAATCAACTAATTTCAAATTCTTCGATGAGTAAGGATAATTTATTTCAACAATATTTTGAATTCTTTAATTTTATTTAATATTTAGCTAACGGTTCGATATCAGTTGAATCTTTTAAACCTTAAATCTCTTATCTTATAGAATGTGATAGTCGATAAAAAGCCTCGTCTTGTCTTTAAGGTTGATAGAACTAGAGATTCGTCAACAATATAGTCTAAATTAATCAAATTTTAGATTAGTTTCAAATTTAGAATAATAAAAATCGAAAAAAACTTCATTTTAATTTTTTTAAATAGCATTATTTAAAATAGTTTAGAATAACTTAATTTGACCCGATTTATTACTATAAATTTAGTGTTTTAATTTAAGAGATTAAAAATATTTAATATAAAATTAGTTGAAAATGCAAACACTTTTTTTTTAGCGAAGGAACCTATAGTCGTTATACTTTAGATACGCATTAGGTAAATTTCCGGATTAACCTAATAACCTACAAATCACACCAACTGAATACTCCGGACTATTTGAATGTAACTTGTAAATTATTACATGCACTAGTTAATTGGGCGTGTTTGGATAACAGCTGATCAGCTAAAAAATAGCTGGTTGACTCAAATCAGCTGGTTGACTTCACAAAGAAGCTATTTATGTTGTTTGGTTATCAGCTGGTTGGGTTGGCTGATTCAACCCAACCAGCTGA
>JAOTAY010000006.1:36940-66013 GCA_025629805.1 Erythroxylum baracoense
TGTAGTTTTGTTAGAACCCGTATAGGGTCTTGTAAACAAATGCTAATCAGAACAGTGTAACTGTTATAAATGAATGAAGCAAATATTTTAAGAGAAAAATTGTTATGATTTTCGAATATATTAGATGATGCCATGTGTAAGTTAAAATTGTTATTGCTCAAACATACCATTATTGTAGGATATGTTTCTAAAAACTTAGGTATGTATCTTATAGCAGTGAGATGTTTCATCTAATTAATTCAGTATCGTTGAATGGGAATGGGTGCCATACGCATTACCATAACATAAACGAAATATATCTGAAACTATTTAAGCTCGAGGCATTCGCAATGATTGCCACATCCATCCATTAACATTAGAAACCCCAAAGGTCAAAGACTTTTGCTGAAATCGTGTAAGTTTTGTGCATGCATAAAGTAAAAGAAGAGAAATAGAACGGAGACCAAAAAAGAAAGGAAGGGAAGTCGAAGAAAGGAGGAGGAAGATTATAAATTGAACTGCCTTTCCTTGTTCTAAAATATACATATTAATCACAGATATAAAGTGGGTTTCATAAACTTTGACGTGTAATTAGTGGAACATGTACATTTTAAAAACTGAAATAAAGCCCTACAACTACAAGTTCGAAAATTTAAGCCTCCACCAACTTAATTTGATCCCATTCAGGATTTGGTTCTAAAAGTTTTCCGGAGAATAGGTGCAGAAAGCAAAGCAGGCCTGAAGCGTGCAAAAAGTTACTTCTAATAATAAGAACCGGTGTCTGTTCGAATGCCTTATAAATATTTTCCATCCTTTTGTTATAAGTGCCATATAATCAAATTTGAACACGTGTAACTTGCACGATTATTATAAATATTTAGTCCACCAACAACACTCGGTCTAATATTGTCGTCATTTCTGTGCATCGTAAAATACATATTCGCGATGGTATTTCTATTCAAATAAATAAATAAATTATTATTATTACATATAAAATAAAATTTTGGACTTAAATGAAAATTTTTCACAATTTTAACTAAAAAATTGAATATTAGACTAATAAGATCTCAAAAATGTCTTTTCAACATTATATATATATATATATATATATATATATATATATTCAATTTTCTTTTATCACACAAAAATATAAGTATACTCTATATTTGCCCTTTTATAAGAATTCTATGTATCAGACAGTATCAAACTTTTGATCATGTTTGAATTATGAGTTATATAAAAAATATTAGTTAACTTAGATTCCTAGAAGACAGATCTTTAGAGTTTATACCTGTTAAGAAAAAAGAATTTGTGTCTTGACTAACATACCTGAAATTTTAGTTGTCACCTCTTGTTGATGTTTTGAGTATTGGAGTGGTATATAATACATAAAATTGCTAAAATTACGACATTTTTCTACGGTTCAGTTGCTTTTCAACAAATAAAACGACTGAGGATTGAATATAGATCCAAAATTTGTGTATTTTCATAATTATTATAATATATTACTTCAAAAGAACTTACCGCTTAACTTTGTAAAATTATTTGTGTCACGCTACAATAGATTATTTAAACATTTGAATCTCTACTACTAAACTAAAATAACACAAATTTGTTTAGTAAATTGCACGGGGGTCGACGTGTTAATCCCTATTTGCAGAGCGAATAAAAAGGGACATCACCAATGGACATTGAGTGACAGTAGTTGTTAAAGTTGGGGACAGGCAGGGACTGATTTGGGTCTAATCATTGCCTCGTGCATGCCTCTCTACTTTCTCTTTGTTGGTTGAAACGTCCACTGTAACTCCATCATGCTTTACGGAATTATCTAGTGAACTGTTGCCAGGATTTGCTTATTCTTTTTCTCCTCAATTATGTATTTCCCTTACATTTATGGAACTAATACTGCACTTATGGTCTGATGATCATAATATAATGTATGATTAGATACAAATAACATATTTTAAGGCATAGCATATGATTATTTTTTAGAACAAAAGATAAGGATAATAATAAACAATTAAAAGGGTTACAGTCGGAGCAGGGACTGGTCATGTCAGGCGCACCTCCGCTTCACAAGTGCTTCCAAGATTGGATCCCACACTCCCTCGTGGGCAGAATTATTGTCCACCCCATGCCCACGCCTTTTCATTTCTATTAGGCCCCATGTCTCCTTCGATACGACGCATACTTTCTCCTCTCAAGCGCTTATTTATAGGCTTTACGACTCACTCACTCTTCACCTCATTATTCTATCTAATACCTTCTCCTTCCTAGTGTTTCTTAAAAATAACACTCATCACTACTAAAGCTGTATAAGTATGAGTTTGGAGGCATCCAGCTGCCATTTCTTCTTCTCCTTTTTACTGTGTGTTTTGTACGTCTACTGAGCAACTAAATATTCATCGCTTTCATATACACTACGTACTAATAATTCATTCATTTATATCCTCGTAACATACTAGAAGTCCAACCGAGATGAGGATGATGATTGATCTGGGTAATCAAAGAGGCCCCCTTCATATTCTCGATGCTCCAACCTCTGTGGAGTGCGGGAGAGAGGTAAGGTTCCGGCGTTCGTTGAGGTCTCTAGTGGAGTGCATGGTTCCATGTTGTGGTTTTGTGCCGTCGGATTCACTTGCAAATGACGTCACAGTCTCATCCCCATCATTGTCAACAACTCATCATCACGGCTCTGGGTCCAGTTCCAGCGTCGTCACAGGGACCTTCTTTGGTTACAGGAAGAGTAAGGTGAGTTTTTGCCTGCAAGAGGACACGCACATCTCTCCTATTATATTGTTAGAATTCGCGGTGCCAACCGCGTTCCTTGCAAGAGAGATGCAGTATGGGTTGCTCCGAATAGCACTGGAATGCTCCTGCAGCAACAGGGAAAAAGAAGGTACGAACCGGTCCTCCCTCTTCAACGTGGCGGTGTGGTCTATGTACTGCAACGGCAGGAAGGTAGGTTACGCCTTGAGGAGGCAGATGACAGTGAATGACGCAGCCGTACTCAAACAGATGCAGTCAGTCTCAGTTGGCGCCGGCGTTTTGCCTGCGGCCCCTAATTCCCAGGACGGAGATCTCATGTACCTTCGTGCGAGTTTCCAACGAGTCATCGGATCAGTTGATTCGGAGTCCTTTCACATGATTAATCCCGTGGGCAGTTCGGGTCAAGAACTCAGTATCTTCCTCTTGAGATCATGATGTCATTTTTACATTTTCTGTACTATATGTATACATACATACGAATATATATATATATATATATGTTTCGCATTTAATTATATGTAAAAAAGTAGCATTAATTTTATCCTTTTTTTTCAATTATTTTATTGTTGATACGGTATATATATATATAATTAGATATGTAATTGGTAACTTCCTCTTAAAGAAATTGTTCGGTCTTACCTTTCATGTTACGTTGGATTAATTACTTTACTTGGTGGTTAAGGTTAAAAACAAATTGCAATCAGTTTCAAACACAATTAAAGGTTGTGATCACTTTTTGCAACATTGAATGATGCAAGTGGGGCCCTCATATTCGCAGATTAATATTGATTGGCGTGTATGATTATGAATTGTTTATTACCGAAGAAAATAATTAAATTAATTAAACCAAGTGCATGCCCGACTATCAGCCAGAGCTCTCGTGAAAAAAAAAAGGAAAAGGAGAAGTATAGCGAGGAAGAACGAATGTCTCTGTCTGCATCCACTTTTCATTCCTTAAGCTATCTATCTCTAGCTTCAGTGCAAGGTGGAGATAGAATTTAGAAGCAGCAGCTAAGTTGAAGCTGTCCCTAGGAAAGAGAAGTGGCACTAATTAGGCCACTAACTTTTCGATAATTTGGCTGCTTCTGTGCATCGATACATTAAAAAAGGAATCAAATGTCACATAAAATACCATAAGATGCCAAACTGTGATTGACCGTTGACTGCCTCTTTTGAATTATTGAAGCCCTTGATTAGAACAAAAGGGGGATGATAGTTGTTGTTGTTGATATATGTAGCAGACGTCTTCCACCAAATTTATATAGACTCATTTTCGATCGTCTTCTTCTCCGTGTCCGTGGACACAAAATAGACTAGATGCCTATGATTTAATATTACAATTATATCATACATTGGACATGCACACGAGTGGGAGTTTCCCACAAGAACACGACAGAACGGGACCCGCCTGGTCTTACGCTTTGTCCAATTTTTATCCAAAGTCCACTCAATCAGATATGAAATCCAAAGTTCAGTCCAACTGACTCATAGTTTGGACTCTACTGCCCTGACGAGCCCACTTTACGTTAGTTTATATTGCACTAGTTCCCTCGTTGGGTCTGGTAATTTCAGCCTTCCTTCCATCTACTGCTGGGAAGTGCTAACGATAAGGTGAATTATCAACTAAACTCGTTTAAAATAGATGTGGTGTTGAATAAGTTCACTTAGTTTACTAACATAATACATCCAATGTTACTATCAGATTATCGAGGTAAACAAAGGATCTTTCCTGTGCAATGCAACGAGAAAAATGTATACGACGGGTATGGATTGAAGAAAATGGAAGGAAGGACGGTACAAGTATGACTGGAGGGTGTTATGGTGGTTCTGGCTGCCCAGTTTGTATTAAATAGACTGGACCCATGGCTGGCATGCAAAGTGTACATCCATCTGACTGGACCAAAATAGAGGCGTGTTGGATGTGGGTTGGGTATAGTACTATTGTGTAATCATTTAACAGCTAAGACCAATAATTAATTTCAATGCAAAGAGGACAGACAGCTAAGACCTCTCTCTCTCGCATATAGTATCTATCACTTGCAATTGAAATGATTTTCATGATCATAATAACAAAAAGGCCAACCTATTGCTCTTTAATTTATTTATAAAGTAAATAAGAAACGCTTTTTATATTTATTACCTATTTTGATATCGATTGAAAATTAGAAAAAGAAATCCTAGACATCATGATCAACCACAAAAGGGTTTGACTCTCTCCCTTAATTAATTAATCAACTATATTAATAATATTAAGCATGTGTAACTGCAACTGCAACTGCAATGCATGCGTCTTGGTTGGTGTTGGAAGGGAGTTGGCAGAACTAATACATCTGTCCCTGTCGTCCGCTCTGTCCGACTCCGACTGCCTTCCCTGCGTAATCATTATCACTCTTCTACTGGATCTAACCCCCCAACAATTTTTAACTAATTGCATATTACATTGTACGATCTCTCTCCTTCTGTTTTTGTTTAATACACATACAAATGATTTCAAAGAGGATAGGCCACTAAGATATATGATTCATAATAATTGCTTCTCCTTTTACTAAGTAATGCCCCTCCTTGTCACTCCATGCGAGTCATATCATATGGTCTGCTCCCTTTCGCGTCTCTTCTTCTTCTTCTTCTTCTTCTTCTTCTTCTTACGACTTTAATTTTTGCAACAACTCCATGGTCGATCAGCATGGGTCCCAATCCTATTACGGTCGTTTTAGTTGAGAACTAACTCATTATACAACGTATACAATTTACTCGACGTACAGGCTGTTTCCAGATGGTCGTAACACACGAACACAAGCACAATAGGATGTCTATTTTAGATAACATCTCGTCTTCGTCTTCTTCTCATTCTCACTCTCTTCCCTTCCAAACTTCCCCAAGGTAAAAGTTCTCTCTTCTTTTTCTTTTCTCTCTTTTTTTTTTGCTTTTTATTGCCAAATCCAAGAAACTACATTTTCTGACTTCATTTGTCATGCTCCTACCTGCAGTTTTCCGGTCGCTGACATGATCAATGGTTTCACTCTTCTTGGTAATGTAACCTCCAAGACATCTTCCCAGTCAATTTCTGTAAGTAGTATCCTTCTCTATTCTCCACTCCTAAGCAACTGGTTCTTATTAGGGTACTTCTTCAGTTCACTTTAAATCGCTCCTTTTGCTATAATTTATCAACCATAACGTATGTACTGTACATTCCTAGGCTTAAAGCTATATGCGTCACGAAATGAAGGGTGTGCGACTTTCCAGCTCTTCTAGTGGAGTGTGTGCACTGTTGTACCTTTTCTGAATAAGTTTATGCATCTTGTTCCTTTTTTTTTTTCCTAAGTGCTTCCACATGACTGTCCTCAACTCCATCACTGTAGACCGAACTTTCGTTAACATTGTCTTTTAGAGAAGACAATTTCTTACTTCCTTTACTTGATGGTTGCACTTGGTAAAATTTCATAGCCGTATATCACATTAACTAAATGCCTTCTTTCTTAAACAGTATTTTATTTCATGCTACAGATCGTAAAGTTGGAGGAAGATTCATCCTGTGTGGCTTCACTTAGTTGGGATTCCGAGAACAAAGTGGATTCTAGTACCATCATTTCAATTCCTACTGACGAAACTCCCACTCCTAAGGTTTAATACACGTTCCTGTTCTATTATTGCCCATTTAAAGAAAAGAAGTAAAAATGTTTCCCAGTATCTAATAATTTGAGCACAAGAATGGAGTTCTCTGTAGTCAGAATTGTCTCTGATCATGGAAAGCAAGAAGATAGCAATAAAGAAACAGGATAAAGAAAGAGAACAACATACATTTACCTATTCTATTGATTCCTTTTAATTTTTAATACTGCATTATATATTAGTAATCTTGGTGGAAATCTTTCCGTGTCTTATAATGACCTCTTGTTACCTATTGCAGCCTTCTGCTGAAATCAGGAGGGAGATTGCCATACTTGAGGCTGAAATATTGCACTTGGAGCGTCATCTTCTTTCACTCTATCGAGCAGCTTTTGAGGAAAAGCTGCCCTCCTTACCTTATATCGACAGTAACCATTTACAACACAAGGTTGGATCACCATTTCAAGTTGCGTCAAATCAGAGAAATCAGGATATAAAATCATGTGCACGAATAAGTGGTTCCATTCATGTTGATCAAACCTTTCCTCCGCAAGGTCAGCCGACTTTGGACAAGCAAAGCTGCCCTGCTACCGATCATGCGAAGAGAACGAAGGTATGCATGCTTGTCCACTAAACTAATCTGCCATTTGGGTTGTGTTCAAAAATTAAGATGCCTGATCATTGCAGGACCAGAAAAATGCTGATTCTGGTCATCGCAGTCTTGCCGATCACCTGGGTGCTTCCTGCTTATTTAACAGCCTTATGACTCCGGATAGACTTTCTGAAGACATAGTGAGATGCATATCTTCTATTTACTGCAGACTTGACAACCACCAATATCGCCAAATTGGTTTATCAGCCTCTCCCCTGTCATCTTTGTCTTCCTCCAGTATATTTTCTTCAAAAAATCCTCAAGATAGTTGGAGTCCACATTGCAATGAGGATGCTATAGATTGCCAACTTCAAGGATTGAAAGAAAGAAATGGACCTTATGCTGGAATGGTGGAGATTGTGAACCTGTGCTTAGATAATGACGCTCTCATTTATGCTGCTACAGCACTGAAAAGTTTCAGGTGGTTAACATCCCTGTTTTTCAAAATTGGGTACCATTGAGCTTCTTAAAACCCTTTAACTTTAGAACTCTAACCAAGCATTGTAGCTCCAAATTATGTCATCCTTTATGATACCATCATATTAGACATCAGGCAAAGGAATTATAGTTCGTAGTTCTGGCTAGGGACAAATGACATCCTTTTTTGTGGGTCTTTTTCAGAACGGGAGAAGTTAACTAAGCATTCAAATATTATCTTCATAATTTATCTAAGCATGCAAAAGGTTACTGCTCTTCATATATTTCTCACTGCTTTATAGCGGTGTAGGTCAATGGTACGAAGTCTTGAGATGGTGGATCCAAGGAAGATGAGGAGGGAAGGGAAACTTGCATTTTGGATTAACATCCATAACGCCTTGGTCATGCATGTTAGTATTCTAAATTCTTAAATTTCCTTATACTTTCCCGAATGGATAATTAATAACAGCAGGAAACAAGATTAGTTTATCTGGCATAACTACATTTAACCCATAACAAGAGGAAGTTGTTCATACATTCTTGATCAATGCTGCAGGAAAGTAGTTATAGATGATACAGACTATACATTCCAAACTTACAAGTTTTCAGGCTGATCCATGTCTAGCATTTCTTGGGTACTAAATATCTGATTCTAAAGTGACGGTCCTAAGTAATTGACCTCAGACCCGTCTGAGAGGCTAGGATGCAACGTCAAGAAACTATTTATCCTAGAACTTAACAACAAGATAACAGAGAGGAGTCAAATGGTTGGGTTCGATATCCTACTGGCTTGTATACGTAGCCACCTTGATCATGAAATCTCGTGTCTTTGAATTCAGAAACTATGGCTGATGTAGAAGGAAAAAACTATTGCAATTGCTGTAAATATGGTCCAGATGTGATGAAACTTTCTTGCAGGCATATTTAGCTTACGGGAATCGCAATCATGTAAGAAATGCGTCTATTCTGAAGGTGAGAAAATGTAATCTATATTATCTGTTACTTTGTCTGTCACATTAAAGTTGGATTATTCATACTTTGATTAATGTTGTTGTATAATCACTTCAGGCGGCTTACAATGTGGGTGGACATTGCATAAACGCATGTACGATACAGAATTCAATTCTTGGAGTGCGATCGCACTACTCACAGAGGGTATGACTATGTTGATAAATTGGGAAAATCTTGTATTTTTACTGTTGGAGGTAGCTAGCTATTTGTACACGATAAAGCGCATGAATGCAGCCATTTTTCATTATGTTTTGGCAAACTATTGTCCTGACAAACATTTTGCTGATGCTTTAGGAATTCTTATTATACAAGACGATAATGGTATGATTTCTTCTCTATATTTGCATGAAATGTGTGTGGAATGGTTGCAGTGGCTACAAGCACTGTTTTCCCCTGGAAGGAAACTGAGGAACGGAAACATCAAACATGTTTATGCCCTGGAGTATCCAGAACCGCTTGTGCATTTTGCACTCTGTTCGGGGGCATACTCGGACCCACCGGTAGGAAAACTGGTTCTTTTTGTTCTTTCAATTATTTAAACATGTAGAAAGTGGGCTTTGAGAATTCTTTTTTTTTTTAATTTTACTTGAAGGTTCGAGTGTATAGTAGTAAGAACATATTTGAGGAACTAAGACTTGCGAAAGAGGAATTCTTACAAGCGAGGGTGTACATCCAAAACCAAAAGGAAGTAAAGATATTCCTACCAAAATTGCTTTCATATTTTCAGAAAGATATGTCAATGGATTCGATGGAGCTACTAGAATTGATATCTCGTCATCATGAAGAACAACAATGCAAGGCTTTGAGAAGATGCATTGCGAGGGAAAAGCCTGATAAATGCATCAATTGGTTACCACAAGCCTCTTCCTTCCGCTATTTGATCCATGTCCAAAACGAATTTGTCCAGTAAGGTTAAATTTTAACTCCTCCGTCGTTGACAGGTCCTGGACTAGGCCCACCAATGTATTTACGTGTTGTGTATAATAAATTGTTACTCTTGTCTCAGACTGATTAGTATTTTGAGTTCTTTCTTTATTCTTTCTTTAATTATTTTATTTTTTTTAGTATCAAAAAAAGCTAATGAGACAAAATAATATTCAGAAGTTTTTGAATTGTAGCGTCAGAAGAAATAAAGTGGTTGGGATTGGGATTGCCGGTCGAATAGAAAGAAAAAATCAACAAGGCGTATAGTGGGTCAAGTTAGCCTTGTATCAATATCCATAGGCCAAATCTTCTAGACCCAACCCGACCCTAACAGGCCTGAATCGAGCTGAGATGCAAATCAATTCGAATTGATCTGGCCTGCCCCGTCACACTAGTGAAAAGAAAATCTATACAAGCAGCGTGATCCGCGAAAATGGTGAAACATTCCATTGACCATTTACAAAATTTTTGTGCATTCAAATAGTAAAACGGTTGAGCGAAGGAGATGAAAATATCATTGGTTTTGAGAAGAGAGACTGCCTCTTTTTCTCCACATCACCATGGTAATAATCACGATCTTTCCTGATGCTCTGTGATTTGTTCTTTTTCTTTGGCAAACGATGCAGCTGTGTCTGTGTATGTATTGTACAGATTCATTTTGTTCTTCTGATTAGTCGGCAAGGAAAAGTGAGGTTGACGAAATGGTATTCGCCTTATTCACAGAAGGACAGGGCAAAGGTATTCTCAACGTTTCCTTTTCTTCTTCTTAAAATGTTATGTCGTAATCGAATGTAATTACGGGAAATGTGTGTTGGCACGCAAAAGGTAATCAGGGAGCTGAGTGGGATAATACTGAACAGAGGTCCCAGGCTCTGCAACTTCGTGGAATGGAAAGGCTTTAAGGTTGTTTATAGAAGGTATGCGGGGCTCTATTTCTGTATGTGCATCGATGAGAATGACAATGAACTCGAAGTTCTTGATATTATTCACCACTATGTTGAGATACTCGATCGCTATTTTGGCAGTGTAAGCAATTCCGTTAATGCCTCATTCAATCAAAAGCTCATCCACAGCACTTGCTCTTTCCCTTTTTTTTTTTTTGAACTGATTGGGTTTTATTTATTTCCATATCACTTGAAAGGTCTGTGAACTCGATTTGATCTTCAATTTTCACAAGGTTAGAACTCGTTTACTCATAAATTAGTTAATGCTTGATGCTATGTGAAATTAAGAAGAAGCTGGTGCAAAATGCGCAGGCGTACTACATACTGGATGAGATACTGATAGCGGGTGAGTTTCAGGAGTCAAGCAAGAGAAGTGTTATACGCTTAATGTCTGCACATGTAATTTCTTCTTCTTCTTCTTTGCCATTTGTTTTTTCTTTTGGATACAAGTACAAGTGTTTAAGGATTGAAACTGCAGGATTCGATGGTGGAAATGGCTAAAGAACAGGCCAGTTCTATTGGCAACATGATCGCCCAGGTCACCAAATAAACAGCTCGTCCTCCTACCCCCCATTATTTCCGGTGGCAAACAAAGTCCTCCGATTGTTCTAGGCTTCAATAATCTTTTTTCACAACTTTTGTCTTTGTTTCCGATGCTTCTTGTTATATGCGTTTGTGTTTCACAAACAAGCTAATAGACACAATGTCTGTTGTTGCAGTGATTATTATATTACCTGCAAAATGGGTCAATCTCATAACTGATCATCAATTGCTAATATCATAGCTATAACCATCATTATCACCTTCTTTTTTTATGGAAGTTTTTTCTTTTACTTACCGAAGACCGCTTCGTTCTACTTCTTCCCCTGCATGAGAGGAGGTTAAAACATCACGTGAGACGGTGAGACTGAGAGGGCAAAATTAAAAGAAAAAGAAAAATGTTCGAAATAAAAAAAGAAGCTAAAGACGCGGCCCGTGGTTGTCCAAAGGGAGAGACTGGGGTATCCTTAAGGCAAAAGCGCCATTCAAATGCTTACAAATAGCGGGCAGAGCGATTTTATGTAACATATCCGTAATCGAGGTTACGATCAGCAGTCGTCAAATTTCCCAACTATTATCCCAGTCTCTGCGTCCAGAAATAATGGAGTTTTCTTCACCGGTAAACATTGAGCATTCTGTTACTTACTTTTATCGTCTATTTTGGGGCGGGAATCGTGTGGGCGGGAATTGTGTTGGCGGGCCTCCGATGCGAGCTACTAAAGTGGTATTTGGGAATTGTCATAGAGTTCTACCCTACCTGCTGACGTCCCTCATTGAGATTTTGCTTAAAAATGAGTGTCAGTGCGAGACTTCTAGTTGTGATTTTCCTTTTTAGGGTTTTTATTGAAAATGAGTATTCCAGAATGCTTTGTTGGAGTCTGAATGTCTCACTTTGCATATGAGTTCATCATATGTTCTATTCGGTAATTCTAGATAAATGGAATCTCAGGAAGTTGATGGAGAAAATGAAGAAAAAGGAGGAGGAGGAGCAGCAACGAGGTTGAGACAATTAGAAGAGTCAGTAGAGGCCCATCCGGAAGATCCCTCCCTTCATTTTGATCTTGTATTTTATACTCTCCCTCATTTTCTCTTTTATCCAATTGTTTTTCCTTCTTATTTGTCTTGTTTAGATATGGCTTCATGCGTCCATCGCACAAAAGAACGAAAGGAAATGCGTCTAACAAAATGGAAAATTTGCAGGGACTGTTGTTGTGGGAAGAAGGACTTGATTCTACGTCCAAGGAGAAAGCTGCTGAGCATTTTTTAATCTCAGCCAAACTTAACCCACAAAATGCTCAAGCTTTCAAGTACCTGGGACATTACTACTCTAATTTTGCCCTCGATTCTCAGAGGGCTCTTAAATGTTACCAGAGGGCTGTCTCTCTTCATCCTGATGATTCTGATTCAGGTGATGCCCTCTGTCAGTTGTTGCGCCGATCTGGTAAAGAGAACTTGGAGCTCGCCTCCTGTAACGAAGCCTCTCAAAAGTCTCCCAGGGCCTTCTGGGCTTTTCGTCGTTTGGGTTTTCTTCATTTTCATCACAACCGTTGCTCAGAAGCTGTTCGTTGTCTCCAGCATGCAATTCGAGGTTATCCCACATCTGCTGATTTGTGGGAAGTAAGCCTAGCTCCTTCTCTTCTTTCTTGTTCTACTCACTTATATCTACTTCATTTCACCCTTCTCCTGCTCAATACTTGTAATCATTTTGACTTTCTTCCTTCACCCATTCTATCCTCCGATAGGCGCTCGGTGTTGCCTACCAGCGACTTGGGATGTTTACTGCTGCTACTAAGGTATACGCTTTTTTGTTTAGTCGGACATAGACGAGATGCTGATATGTTATCATTTGTGGAATCATTGATTTACACAGAACCTGTTCAAATAATGTGTTTCTAAATGGCAAAAATATTTTTTTGAAAAGAAAAAAAATTATTGGGGAATTCTATCATAGCAATGCACTCTGATAATATTACAATAGTCATGTAGTGCTCAGCTTATGTTAATAAGTCAAGGGTGTTGAGATCCAAGAACATTTCTACCCTCAAATTCAAGTCAGGCCCTCCCCAAAAAAGAGGAACAAGTCACTCATTTCTATCAGCTTATTCATCATTAATATTCCGGCTTATACTTTCTCTCATATTTCCCTTAGTGGATCTTCTTTTTCTTCATCTCCTTTTTCCCCCCTTATCGTTCTTTTCTCCTCCTCCTCCTCCTCCTCCTTCTTCTCCTTCTCTTTCTTCTCTTCTTCTTCTTTTCCTTCCCCTTCTTTTTCTTCTTCTTTTTCTATAGTTGGAGCTATTTGTTTTTTTCTTTTTCTTTGTATTTGATACATTGGAGACCATCGCCCTTGGTAGAGGAAGAGTAATGGCTGGAACCCACAATCTCTTGTGGTGGGGTGGAGAAGTTGCCTGGTTGTCTTGGTTTTTTAATTATGAAATCTAATTCCATAGAGATTAATTTTGAAATGTTAATGAGAAATCAAAATTTATGGCTTCCGGGGAGGAAAATGGTTATGCATATATCTCAACACAGTATTTGTATTTAGTGATTCCAAACTAACATTATCCCCTATGTGCCCAAAAGTTGCAGACCTAGTAGTCAATGTTTGTTAACATTGCTTTTTACTATTGGAGTAGGGTGAAGGGGAGGTAGAAAGTTATTCAAAAGTGAAGAATCACATATTACATTGGACTTAATATGTCCTTACATGGCATAATTTTGAAGAGAAGGAGGGACACAATCATACTGACGTACAAAGTAGCACCTAATGTGCTGAGTTGGCCTAATTACGTTGATTAATAAAATTCTTGTCATATAAATCATTATTATTCCCAGCCCAAGTTTGGAGACGCATACAAACAAACAATTTGGAGGATTACAATTCACTTGTTCTTGTGTTTGTATCAAGGTTATTTATCTTTATGTAGTAGAAAGCAACAAGGCCCTTTACTAGGCAAGTTGTGGATGATATTTAACTTCACCTCTTTCATGACTTGTCATTGGATTATTCTGTTATAGCTTACCTTTCAGTTGGTCAACTTATTGCTATACTTGTACCAGTCCTACAGCAGAGCCATTGAATTGGAGGACACTAGAGTTTTTGCTTTGGTTGAAAGTGGAAATATCTTCTTGATGCTTGGTTCCTTCAGAAAGGTAGTTCTTTATCAGTATCAAAGATGGTAAATGACTTGATATTTTATTTGTTCCTTTCTTAAATTACCTTGTTTTTATTGTTTGATATTGAATTATTAACCTGAGGGCGAGTCTTGGAGCAACTGGTAAGGTTACTCCTTTATGGTTGAAAAGTCACAGGCTCGAATCACGGAAATAGCCTCTTTGTAAGATACAAAGGGAAGGTTGTGTCCAATTGATGACCCTCTCCCAACTATCATAAAGCGGGGAACCTTGTGCACCGGGCATCCCTTGAATTGTTAACCTACTTGTGTTATATTTTTCCCTTTCTCTTTTTTTTTCATGAAAAATCATCTAGAAGCTAATACTTGTTACACTTTGGGAATATTTGTTCCTCCTCCCCTTGCAAATTGACATGAACAAGAAAATTTTTTATATTGCTGATATTTTTATAGGCACTACTTTGCATATATATTGAAGAAAGAAGTAATCTTTTTTCTTATTTTGCACAACAAGTGCATTTGAATATATACACAAGTCCTAGCTTAATTTTAGGTAACTAAAATTTTTCCTATTTACAACAATATCCCCTATTTACAACAAATTCCTAAAGTAAATATCCATGATATCCTCTTGTTTCCTATTTTATGATTAGGAAATAATTTCTCCTAAATCACTGCTCTGATTTTCATCACTGCCCCTCAAGCTAATAGGTGCATAGATGTCTTGCATTTCGAGCTTGCTTATAACATCTTGAAATTGTGCATTTGCGAACCCCTTAGTCAGTACATCTACCATCTGTTTGGCAGTGGGAACATATGGGGTGCAGATAAGCCCACTTTCCAATTTTTCTTTTATGAAGTGCTTATCAATCTCGATGTGTTTAGTTCTGTCATGCTATACCGGGTAGCACTTGATCTAGCCACAACTGATTGCTTCTTTCTTCTCCAAGTGATAAGATTGCCCAAAAACATAGTGCAATACCCACTAGTTGACCTTCTATCAATGCTTGAACCTGCCCAATCTGCATCTATACAAGCTTCAACTGTCTTATTGTCATTTTTCTTAAACATAATCCCTTTGCCAGGGGTAGTTTTAAGGTACCTTAATACCCTATACACTGCTTGAAGATGAACATTTTTAGGGTCATACATGAACTGACTAATTACACTGATTGCATATGCTATGTCAGGCCTGGTATGTGACAAATAAATTAGTCTTCCCACTAGTCTTTGATACCTCCCCCTGTCAACAGGTTGATCATCTTTGACCTCGCTTAGTCTATGATTCTGTTCTATAGGTGTATTAATCGGTTTGCACCCCATCATGCTAGTTTCTTCTAGAAGATCTAGAATATACTTGCGTTGGGATAGAAAAATTCTCTCTTTCGAACGAGCTACTTCTATGCCCAAAAAATATTTCAACTTCCCCAAATCTTTGATTTCAAACTCTTGGGCAAGTTTAAGTTTGAGGTGTTTCATCTCTTCAAGATCATTACCTGTGATTATGATGTCATCCACATTAACAATGGGGGCTGTCATTTTGTTTTCTACAGAATAGCCTTTGTTAATCTCCCAAATCATGCCTGAGGAGATCGTTTAAGGCCATACAACGCTTTCGTTAATTTGCATACTCTATTCCCAAACTTGTCTTGAAATCCAGGAGGGGCTTTCATGGACACTTCTTCATTTAGATTACCATGTAAAAAGGCATTCTTTACATCAAATTGCTGCATAGGCCAATCAAAATTAGCTGCCAAGGATAACAGTATACGTATAGTGTTCATTTTTGCTACTGGGGCAAAAGTTTCAGGACAGTCAACCCCATGAGTTTGAATATACCCCTTAGCTACCAACCCTGCTTTATATCTTTCCAATGAACCATTTGCTTTATATTTAATTGTGACATCCTACTGGTTTTTTTCCTCTTGGTGAATCTACTATTTCCCATGTTTGATTCTTAGTTAATGCATTCATCTCATAATGCATGGCACTTTTCCAATTCGTATCCCTAAGTGCCTCATCAAGTGTTTGTAGTGAGGAAATTGAATTTATTTTTGTAAGAAAACCTTTATGGCTTGGAGAACATTTGTCAAGTGAAGTGAAGTGTGAAATTGGGTATTTAGTGCATGTTCGTGTGCCCTTCCTAAGAGCTACAGGGACATACAAATCATCAAGCTCAAGGTTTTGTATTTCAGTACCTGATTCCAGGTTAGATCCTTAAGCCTGCTCTGGTAAGGTCTGGATAGTATTTTTTTGTGAGTAGACTAAGAGAGGCTTGTTAGGGATAGGTGTAGTATTTTTTGAGGTATCTGGCTAGCCATTTTCTAACTTATTTTTGTCAGATTGGCTAGGTGGTGCAGGGACAGTAGTGGCTGACTCAGTCTGTGTATTTGGGAAATATAAATTAAGAAGTTAGTCTATCTTCCGTAGAATTCCCTATCTCCCCCTGAAGATAAGTATTAGGGAAGAAAGATTGAATCTTAACAAATGACACATCCTTGGAAATGAAGAATTTATGTGAGGGAGGATAAAAACATTTATACCCTTTTTGTGTAGGGGAGTAACCAAAAAAGATGTACTTTTGGGCTCGTGGGTCAAGTATTCCCCTGTTGTGAGCATGAATATGAACAAAACTAACACATCCAAACACCCTTGGAGTTAGACTATTTATATTAAAGCTGGGGAAGAAATTATGGAGCATTTCTACTAGTGTTTTGAACTCTAGAGGTCATGAAGCAATTTGTTTATCAAGTGAACTCCAGTTAAAACAGCCTCTCCTCAACAGTATTTAGGGACATTCATTTGATATAATAATGCTCTAGTGACTTTAAGTAAATGTCTATTTTTATGCTTAGCCACCCCATTTTATTGAGGTGTATCAACACAGGGTGAAAAATGGATAATGCCTTCTCGTTGAAAGAAAGAATAAGGTTTGATCAAAGTATTCCCGGGCATTATTACTCCTGACCCCTTCTATGCTCACCCTAAACTGGTTTTTTATCGTATGGAAGAAATTAGGAAAAATATCACTAACCTTCGATTCGTTTTTCATGGGAAAGATCGACGTGACCCTTGTGCAGTCATCAATAAAGGTAACAAACCATTTAGCTTATGATACATTAGGTATCCTTGAAGGTCCCCACGTATCATAATGAATCAAAGTAAAAGGAAATTTAGATTTATTATTGCTCAAAGGAAAGGAAGTACGACAATATTTGGCAAACTCACACACATCACAATGGAAGCTGTTAAGATCACGATTTTTAAACAAATTAGGAAACATGGTTCTTATTAAACTAAAAGAAGAATGACCTAAATGATAATGGTGAAGCCAAATACGGTTAAGAATATCTCTGGTCATGAAAGTCAAGGAGGGATGTGAGGTTTTTCTCCACTATTAGACTCCACAAGGTAGAATCCGTCCTTTTCCTTAGCATGCCTAATCATCTTCCCCGTTTCCCAATCCTGAAATAAACAATAATTAGGATCAAAGATGGCTAAGCAATTCAAGTCTTTGGTAAATCTTTTAATGGACAAAAGATTCGCAGAAAGTTTGGGAACATGTAGTACTATTGTCAAGAGGAGATTAGGGGACAAAGGAATGGTTCCTTGACTTGCAATAGTAGTAAGACAGCCCTCTGCAACTTTAACTTTTTTGTTACTAGGACAGGGGTTATAAGAAATAAAAGAATGATAAGTAGTCATATGGTCTGTAGTAATTGAATCTACGACCCAAGAATCCCTAGGAGGCACTAAGAGCATGAGAATTAGAAAAATCACCTGATTGGGCTCATGAACATGATGCACCAACACCTTCTAGTGAATTCAAAATGCTCTTTAAGCGCTCAATCTCTTCTTTGTTAAGCCCTTTTGGTTTTTGATAGCTATACGGGCCATAAACCCATTTTGACCTATTCTAGAAGAAATAGAAGAAAGGAACAAAACACGGGCCACAAACCCATGTTAACTTATTCCAGGAGAAAGACTAAGAAGGAGCAAAGAATTAGTGACTCAGGGAATGATGAGTCAGTAGTAAAAGAGAGCAACGGTTCGGGGTGAGTTTGTTAGAGGAGAGAGAAACAAATCTTGAGAAGGGGAGATTATGTAAGGGAATCGGGTAGCACAGGGAGGGAGTAGTTTTTCCTTTTCTTCTGTCTCAGCTCTTGAGCTAGAGGGGCCATTACTTGGCTAGGGAGCTTTGGCTCTTATTGTTTTTGCATTTTCCAGTACTGAACTCCAATAAAATTCAGTGTTCCCATCCATTTGCTGATCAGTTTTGATCTAGCTTGATCAGAATCTCCAGAGTTTGTAGGTTTAGTGAAGTGGGCTGTGACCTGTCCATCTTTGTTCGCCCCTTCTTTCCATGCTTTCTGTGGCTTCCCATGTAACTTCCAGCAGGTCTCTCTAGTGTGATGAGGCTTCTTACAAAAACTATACTAGATAGCTTCCTTATTTTGAGGATTTTGTCGGTGGTGGTTAAGGGCTTCTTTGTTGGTTTTAATAGACATGATTGATGAGCTGTCAACAAACTTGGATTTCAACATCACAATTCTCTTACTCTCTTCTGCTCGGAGGAGTGAGAAGGCCTCATTCAAAGATGGTTTTTGCCAAGTATTTGAACTCAAAGTTGGTCAAATTCAACATTAAGACCTGCTAAGAATTCAAAGATTCTTTCCCTTTTTACAAACTTTTTTAATTTGACACTGTCATCACTGCATTACATTTTAAGATTTTGATAATGATCCAACTCAAGCCAAAGACTTTTCATCAGATTGTAATATTCAGTGACATAGTGCATACCTTGCTTGGCAGATGATATTTTGGTCTTAGTCTCATAAATTAAAGAGGCATCATTTACCTTAGAATAAGATTGAGTAATAGCATCCCATATCTCCTTAACATATGAGAGGAACATGTAAGCGCCTCTAATGTCTGGTTCCATAGAGTTCCAAAGCTATGACATGATTAAGGAATCCTTTACATCCCAAACCTCAAACTTGGGATCCGAAAGAGCAAGAGCCAGTCGTAGTAAGTGAGAAAGCTTTCCTTGCCCTTAAGGAAAGTCTTAACCATTTGTGACTAGTGAAGGTAGTTTTTACCATTGAGTTAGGAAGATGGAAACAAGGTTTGTAATTCACCAATATGGGGAGGGGTGTACATTTTGGGACTACCAACAGAGGAGATTTCAGAGGAGGAAGAGGCCTCCATGTTGGGTTTTTGCTGGTAACAACTTCAGCCACTGTTTTCCAGAAGGCACTATTGGCAATGAGGCCAAGTAAGTGCTAGAAAAAAAAAGAAACTAGGAGTTACAACATCCTGGACTCTGATAGCATGAAGAAAGAAGTAATCTTTTTTCTTATTTTGCACAATAAGTGCCTTTGAATATTTGCGCAAGTCCTAACCTAATTTTAGGTAACTAAAATATTTCCTATTTATAGCAAAATCCCCTATTTACGACAATATCCTAAAGTAAATATCCATGATATCCTCTTGTTTCCTTTTTTGTGATTAAGAAATAATTTCTCCTAAATCAATGTTACGATTTTCATCATATAGGTATATAAGGTATGTAAACTAGGAAAATATAAATAGGAGATTATAACTATTATCTCTTTCTAACAGTAATTTTACCCTGAACTCTTGTATTTATAGCCTACAACAAATCCATATTATTCCATAAGGAATATTTCATCCAGCACATTCCACAAAAATTCTTATTGCAGCCCGTGCTATTGAATCCGCTTCTTTATTTCCTAATCCAACATTGCCCCTCAAGCTGGCTTGTAGATGTTTTCCATTGCTAGCTTGTTTGTTAGAACTTCAAATTGTTTTTTAGTAAACATTTGGTGAGTATATTAGCCACTTGTCGAGAGGTAGGAGTATAAGGAATACAGATTAGCCCACTTTGAGTTTGTCCTTGATAAAGTGCATATTAATTTCAATATGTTTTAGTTCGATCATGAAGCATTGGATTATGGGCAATTGAAATGACAAATAAACTCTTGTAGGCAGTGATATATGAAACTTTGAATTTGGAAAGACACAAAAGATAAGAGAAATGTTTTTTGTCCATGTAAGTTACCTATATATACAGAACTTAGTCATTCTCTATAAGAAGGTTTTGATGCTAATCTATCTCTATAATCTAACTTCATGTTTAGTAAAGTCAATCCCTAAATCACAAATTTCCTAATATATTTACATATTCTGTAACACTCTTTCTCAAGTTTCTTCATAGATATTAATCATGTCTAGCTTGTTATAAATATAATATCACCCTGTTGTTCTTCAGTTTTTACATAATTCATGGAAATTAAACCCTGTTGTAGTTTTCTTGAACAAAGTGAATTAGTTTCAATGTTCTTAGTTCTTTCATAAAATATAGGATTAGACACAATGTGAGGGCAACTTGGTTATTGCATCACAATTTTGCTGGTACTGAAGGCTTAAGACTAACTTCAATCAACAATTGATAAATCCACATTATCTCAGAAATAAATTACACCATAGCTTGATATCTTGTCTCTGTACTTGAATGTGATACGAATTTTGCTTCTTACTCTTCCATGAAACTAGATTTCCTTTAACAAAAACAAAGTGGATCTCACGTCATAGCATTCAATATGTGGATGTCCATGAATTTTATAGACAATGTCATGTATAGGGGCTTCTTTCAAATAAAACAAAATTTGTTCTAAGGTTGACCAATGGTTAACTGTTGGAGAAGACATAGACTAACTTACATAGGATATGCATTATTTGAACATGTTACTATAAGGTAATTAAACCTTTCAACTAACTTTCAACTAACCTGCTATATTTTTGCAAGATCTTTAAATGGCTCACCATCTTGTGTAAGTTGCAAATTAGGAGTCATTGGAGTACTGCATGATTTAGCCCCAAATTTTCCATTTTAGGAAGTCAAACACATATTTCTTTTGAGAGATGAATATTCTTTTATTACTTCTAATAACCTCAACTCCCGAAAATACTTTAATGCCTCCAAATATTTTGTTCGAGACTGAGAATAAAGAAAGGATTTAAGGGATGAGGTCCTTGTAGTGTCATTTCCTATAATAAAAATGTCACCCACATATAGTACCAATATAATGATACCGACTCGCAACTTTACATAAAATATAGAGTGATTAGACTTATTTTTCTTTGATCCAAATGTTACAATTGTCTAATTAAATTTTCCAAACCAAGCTCTGACTTAGTTTCAAGCCATACAAGGGTTTTGGAAGACAATAGACTTGTCCATTCTCCCCTTTAGCAACCCTGGAGATTAATCCGTATAGACTTAGGTGCAAATAAGGATTCTTTAGTATTATCACTTTGTAATGTGTGAATTTTGACATTAAATGGGTTTTGAACTCAGAACAAATTCACAAAAATGATAAAACAATTTATAACAGCTTTTCATTAAATATAACCAAGTCACACAAGAATAATCATTCACAAAGTTAACAAAGTATTTATATCCAATTTGAGACACTATTGGACAAGGAGCCTAAATATCTGAAATGCATTACCCTTGGTTATTCTTGAAGACAACAAGGTTATAGATGCTATTGTCCTAGCCTGTAAGTATCTTGTATCCATTGATGTTACTCTCTTATGACAGACACCTTATTATCAAACCCCTATTTGTACAAGTCAGGGAGAGGATAATGATCTCCTAATCTATACTGTCACATCTTTTGTTCCTTTTCCTGCCAAGCCTCCTATTGTTCATGTCTATTCTCGACAACAAGATCCTCTTAGTTCATGTATTGGGCCAATAACTTTGTCACTAGATATGGTTTCTCCTGATGATTGCTCTTTGTAAAGATAAACGATAGTATACTTATCTTGTTTCCTTTGCTATTATTACAAAATAGGGTTTAGGAAAATTCTTCTTATTCTCTCATAGCACATAATACATGTTTGTATACACGTTTATATCCTGCCTTCTTAAATTTTATCCTAAATTATAGACAATAAAATCTGTAAATTAGAGACTCCTTAATAATCCCTAAATTATAGACCATTAAAGCTGGTGAATATGGATTTCCTAACCCCAACTCTCCTTGAATGTTGAAGTATTGTTGGCCTAGGGTCACTCCCTTAAGAAACATTAGATTTAAATGGCTTAGACCAACTGCTTGTTTCAGACTGCAATGGAGTTTATATTACAAATATGATGTTGTCCTATCATCTGATTATTTAAATATTAATCAATATAGTGTGCTAAGTTGCTAACACTGTTCTTTTGTTTAAGGGAATCGAACAATTTCAACGAGCTCTAGAAATGTCACCCCAAAACGTGTCTGCAAAGTATGGGTTGGCGTCTGGACTCTTGAGTTTATCAAAGGAAAGCATGAATTTGGGTGCCTTTAGATGGGCAGCCTCATTGTTAGAGGTTAGACTTGATTAACTGATAATTAACTCACTTCTCATAATTGTGTCCATTTTGGCCATCCTTTCTTTTTCATATTTAGAATCATAATTTGACAAAGTTGTAATTACTATTTTTGTATATTACCTTGTCCAAAATCAATAAATTTCGTTTTTTCCTCACATTATTCAAACTTGATTCTGGTGCATCCATATAGAGATGGTGAAGTCATTTAGAATGGTACAAACTTATTCATTACCTTTTCTGTTCATGTTGTAAGAGATCTGACCAAATCTATGTAGTCCTAATCCTACTGCAACCTTTGTATTTTATTGAGGTTTGTTATTGATGTGGTGTCAATTCGACATCCTAATATAATTTGAAATCTTTAATATCAAATTCAATGTAACTGACAGCTGGTTGCCCAATAATTCAGGATGCATGTAAAGTTGCAGATGCTAACACTGCATGCGCTGGTAACATGTCATGCGTCTGGAAATTGCTTGGTGACATTCAGGTATCTCCTTAAGGTTTCTGTCCTGATATCCATCTTCTCTGTTGAAATATTATGCAATTTTCTTCCCCTCTTGGATTGATTTACAGAAAAGGTCTTGCATCTTTGTGGATTAAGAAATTTTTTTGTTGAGCTCCTTTTAAATGACTAACGTGATGATGTTAGGGTGAAATATATAGCTTTTAACTTCTTAAAACTAAAAACAGAAGCTATGACATTTATATAACCTCCCTGGGCCAGTTTATCAAACAATATCTGATCTCTTCTATCTAATTCAACCTGTTGTCATTAATGAGTGAGGCATTGCTGAAATTTCTTTGTCGCATATAAGGGAAAAGTTCAGTTTTGTCATACTTGATATGTTTCATAGCAGCTTTTGTTAATCAATAAATTTAAAAATCCTCTATTCCGCGTACATGGTAATTTAGGAAATTCATTTACTATGTGTACTTTACAACTTGCAATTGAATTTCATTTTCATTTTAGTTCCTTTTATTTTCGGGAACTTTCTTTTTGTTGTAATTGGTGGCTTTGTAAAACATTGAATCTTTTGCAAGGTCTTGTTCATGTAGGGAAGACAGTTGGGGCAGCAAATTTTCAACAATTAGGGCTAGAATTAGGGAAGATTATAGCTAAATCAATTAGGCTTTATATCAAAACTCTCCACTTAATATTTTATTGAAAGAGAATTATCATGCTACCTCTTCTCATCAGTCCAATGGTTTTTTGACAGAAGCAACTGCTTGCCGTTAGACTCATTATGATAACAACATAATTGTTACCACTATCTCTCTTACTAATTAATACTTTCCCTAAACAATGTTGCAACTCTTCATCCATCTTCTTATCAAATCGTCACAGTTTCTTATCTAACTTCTTAATTGATTTTCTCATGTAAATATTTCTCCTCTTCAACCACCTTGTCCACAAGTTTTTTTAATTATTTTTTTTATTTAATTCCTTAACTCTTACTTCCAAAAACAAAAAACCCTTGTCCACAAGGTTGGGTTTTGGATACCTCTTTTGCTGATCATACGAGAACTCCCAAGTAGGGCATCTATGTTGCATTCGTGATCATTATATTAGAATTTGGATAGATGCTTTATTATTTCTCTTCACTAAGCTTCTTCCTAGTATCGCTATTTAGAAATTCTCAAATTCCCCCATGTCATGAGCATACTTGATCAATCAACCACCTCAAGAATGAAACAAGCATACGTGATTGATCAACCACCCAAGAATGATTTCTCCTATGATTTAGGCCAACCATAATCAAGTTAAGGTTTATTTCAATCCAATAATGATGAGGAGTAGACAATTGCTGAACCATTTCATGTTATTGACTCACACTACTCTCCCTTACATACATTTTCACATCTTTTTACAGCCCTTTTCAATGGAACACTGCTTGAAGCCTTTTGTATATGCCAATTATAACAAACGATGGAAGACAAACATAATTTTAGCTTTCACTTTTGAATATTTTGCGAACTAGTGTTAACCCTTTCCATCCAAGAAGATCCTAGAAACATGTACAAGATGATTAAGCTTAACTTTCATTGCTAATTTTATCCTGTAACCAATGGTATCATCCATGAACCAACTTACTTTGATCTCCTATAATGTAAAAGATTGTTTAGAGGTCATCATACAGTATAAACTAGCACTAGTTATTCTGGATAGAGCATCAACAACTCGATTCCCACTCCTTGCATAGAATCTCCAAATCAATACATGAAAATCTAACTCGATCAAACTTTTACACTTGAATCACACTTGACTACTTCTATAGAAAATAAGGATAGGAGTGTGTTTTTTTAATATATTATGTAAGCTGTACAACTTGTTTATATACAAAAGGTGTCCAAAGAAGAAAAAGGAAAAGTTTGTGTTGAGATATACATTAGCAGTAAATAGATTAGAAGAATAAGTTAAAACAGCATGGGCGATGATATTGACAGAAGGTTTTAAGAAGAATGATCCCTTATAGATTCGAAGCTGTTGGCAATGGAGAATCGATTGGGCAAAAAACTCGCTTTGATTATGGAACAGCTATCCAGTTTGCGTGGTAATAATGGCAAGACAGATCAGGGCGGAAGCGAAGCACATAGCAACGCTTCACCGACAGCAGGTAGACCTGGAAACGTTCCCAATTCAGGTGACGGCGTCCAAAATAACCGACCCACAGCAGGCCACATCTTGACAGTTCCGCGGTATGCTAAGTTGGAATTCCCTAACTACGATGGGAGGGAAGACCCCTTAATCTGGGCACAACGGTGTGAGCAGTTTTTTGAGAATCAGAATACGGGAGAATTGGAGAAGGTTGTATTAGCAGGCTTTCACATGGTTGGAGAAGCCCAATTGTGGTATGGAAGATTGAAGAAGAACAAGGGATCGATGCGTTGGGAAGATTTCTTGAAATATTGCTTCCAACGTTTTGGACCTCCGGATAGCTTTAACCCGATTGGGGAATTAAGCACCCTTCGACAAACAGGAACGGTGGAAACTTATCAACGCCAGTTCCAAGAAAAACTGGCACGTGCAGAGGATCTTTCGGAAACAGTATACGCGGGACTGTTCATAGCTGGTTTAGATGATTCGATCCGGTTAGACGTTCAAATGCTTAAACCTCCTGATTTAGCAATAGCGATGAGCTTAGCAAGGGCTTATGAACAAAAATACCACTTGCAACAGGGGAATAACAGCAGGAGAAATAATTGGCAGCCATTCAGATCCAGTCCCATGACTTCAGGACATTCACAGCCCAGAACCACACTCAATCGACCAACCTCGTCAATCACGGCTAGTTCGCCCGCGAATAATCAAGACCCTTTTGTCAAGCAGCTATCCCGTGCTGAAATGGCTGAACGAAGGTCAAAAGGATTATGTTACAATTGTGATGAGCTATACTCGATGGGCCATCAATGCAAACGAATCTTTTGGATTGAAGCTGTAGATTCGGAGGAGGAAAATATAGAAGCGAAGGAGGAAGCAGCACCGGAAATCTCATTGCATGCTCTGATAGGTTAAAAAAATAGCAGAACTATGCAGATGCAAGCTATTATTAACGGACAACTAGTACTCATTTTACTTGACTCCGGCAATACGCACAATTTTATCAGCATAGCGGCAGCACAACGGTTAGGCCTCCACATGCATTCTCTACCAAATGCCAGTGTTTCTATTCCAAATGGGGACAAAATGCAAAGCTTGGGGATTTGTCTCAGTGTAAAGTTCTGTATCGCCGGCCACAATTTTTCTACTAATTTTTACGTAATTTCCTTAGATGGCTTTGATATTGTCCTGGGTATTAAATAGCTAGAAACGCTAGGGCCGATATTGTGGGATTTTTCAGCTCTTACTATGTCTTTTTCGGTGGAAGGGAAATCAGTTTTGTTTTAGGGACAGCAACGTCATGATACCAAGGCTCTTCACATGATGGGTGCCACTACAACCACCAAAATAGATGCATAGGACTTGGAAGAATTGCTAGCAGAATTTGAGGATCTGTTCCTTGACCCCACGGGGCTTCCTCCTATTCAGCAATGTGATCATAGGATTTCTTTGCTACTGGGGACAACTCCTATAGTGGTTCGGCCTTATAGATACCCCCCACCGACAAAAGGATGAGATTGAGAAGCAATGTGCGGAAATGCTCCAACAAGGGATTATTCGACCTAGTAAGTCCCCCTATTCTTCTCCAGTTTTACTAGTTCCGAAACAGGATGGATCGTGGCGACTTTGCGTCGATTACCGTGAGTTGAATGCCAAGACGGTAAAGGATAAATTTCCAATTCCTTTAGTGGATGAGCTTTTAGATGAATTACATGGCACCTGTTTCTTCACCAAATTGGACATGAAATCAGGATACTATCAAGTTTGTATGTTCACAGATGATATAGAAAAGACAGCTTTCCGAACTCATCATGGGCATTTCGAATTTCTAGTAATGCCATTCGACCCAACTAATGCCCCGTCGACCTTTCAGGCCTTGATGAATGAGGTATATTCTGCCTTCTTGCGTTGATTTGTCCTTGTTTTCTTTGACGATATTCTAATCTACAGTAGCGATTGGGAGAATCATTTGCTCCACTTGAACATGGTTTTTGGGTTGCTTCGCGCACATAAACTTTACCTCAAACAATCTAAATGTTGTTTTGCATCACCCTCGGTTGCATATTTGGGCCATGTTATTTCAGCAAAGGGGGTTGGTGTAGATATCAGTAAGGTACAGGCTATTGTCGACCAGCCACAACCACAGTCCATCACTTCCTTGCAAGGGTTCTTGGGTTTAGCCGGATACTACCGAAAATTTGTGCGTGAAAGTTAGCGGCACCTTTGACTAGTATGTTAAAGAGGAACTCCTTCCAATGGCATGAAGAAGCATTACAGGCTTTTGAACAACGTAAAATCGCTTTGTCCACAGCGCCGGTATTGCGGCTGCCCGACTTTAACATGGAATTTGTCATTGAATGTGATGCCTCCGGAGGTGGTATTGGGGCTGTTTTACAACAATCCGGGCAGCCCATTGCTTTTTTCAGTCGACAACTAGCACCTAGACATCAAAAATAGGCAGCTTACGAGAGGGAAATGATCGGTTTGGCAAAAGCAATGCAGCATTGGCGCCCATACTTATGGGGGTGTCCCTTCCTTATCCGAACTGATCATTTTAGCCTTAAATACTTGCTGGAACAGCGGTTGACCACACCTGCACAACAACACTGGCTTGCAAAGTTAATGGGTTATGATTTTCGGGTAGAATACAAAGCGGGTTCCATGAATAAAGCCGCAGATGCCTTATCCCGCTGCTGTGCGGAAGATCCTACCATGTTTGCCATTAGTTCTCCTCGCTTCTCCTTGTTGGATTCCCTTCACACAGACCTCTTGCGCTCTACAGAATTGCAGGAATTGCGATCCAAGGCAGAATCGGGTGAGCTAGGGGCTGATTGGGCTATGCGAGATGGTTGGTTGATGTTTAAGGACCGAATTTACCTTCCTAAGGGTTCTCAGTGGCTTGCGGCCATTATGGAGGCTTACCATGACACCTTCCATGAGGGGGTCCAAAAGACATTGCATCGGATTCGTATGGATTTTTACTGGAAGGGTATGCGGACTGATATTGCTACATATGTGATAGCTTGTCCCATTTGCCAGCGCAACAAATTTGAACACCTCAGTCCAGCCGGTTTATTACAACCGCTACAATTGCCCTCTCAAGTTTGGGCTGACATCTCTATGGATTTCATTGACGGGTTACCAAAATCACGAGGCAAATCTGTTTTGTTTGTGGTGGTTGATAGATTTTCAAAGTATGCACAGTTCCTTCCCTTAGCACATCCGTATACAGCTATCCGGGTTGCTCAAATTTTCTTCGATCAAGTGGTGCGCTTACATGGGATTCCAGAGACAATTACATGCGACAGGGATGTGGTCTTCACTAGTACCTTTTGGAAGGAATTGTTTCGCCTAAGCGGATCTAAGTCACAATTTTCTTCTGCCTATCATCCCCAGACCGACGGGCAAACTGAGGTGGTGAATCGTACTGTGGAAATGTATCTTCGCGATTTTGTTGGTGACTATCCTAAGCAATGGGTCGCATGGGTGCCTTGGGCAGAATATTGTTATAATACCTCCTTCCATACGGCTCTCCAAACCACTCCCTTTAAAGTGGTGTATGGTCGGGATCCGCCTCGCCTCCTCTGTTATACATCAGGTTCCACTCGGGTTGATGCTGTGGATAATGCCCTCTTGGACCGAGATCAGTTCTTGAGGGATGTTCGGGATCGTCTGCTATTGGCTCAAACTCGGATGAAAGAGTACTACGATATGGGCCATCGTGATGTGGAATTTCAAGTGGGGGATTGGGTTTGGCTTCGGTTGCAACCCTATCGTCAACACTCGGTGTGGTTGAACGGCTATAGTAAGCTTTCTCCTCGATTTTATGGGCCATTTTCAGTTGCCCGCCGCATTGGGAAAGTTGCATATGAATTGGATCTGCCCAGCGATAGTCGTATCCACAATGTTTTTCACGTCTCCTTACTCAAGGCTTTCAAAGGGTCTCATTTGCCACCTATTACAGTGTTACCACCCACAGACGAGGGCAGAGTCGTTCTTCAACCTCATGCAGTTCTGCGTGGCCGTTTAAATCGGGGTACAAGGGAGGTTCTGATTCATTGGGCAGGATTACCAGCTTCTGACGCCAC
>JAOTAY010000006.1:66113-79940 GCA_025629805.1 Erythroxylum baracoense
TTAAAGAAGCCTACGAGATAGGACTTCTAATCTTGTAATAAGTCTAGCCTATTTATAGGTGAAAGGAAGGAATAAAAAGGAAGACAGATTTTTTATCGAAAGATTGGAGCTCTCTTTAACGAGGTCGAAGGTTTCAGCCTCCCTTTGATGAGCTGAGTTATTAGTCAAGATAGGTCGCTCGAAGAACTCAAACAAGAACAAAGGAAACTTAATTCCACCAGATTTTGATTTTCCTGTTCATCGTCCAGTTACCCGATCCTTAACTAAACATCCTAATATTATATCTCTACAGATGTCACCTTCACAGAAAATACACCTTTTTTCTCCAAGTCCTCTCTTCAGGGGGGGGATTTCACTGATAGAAGATAGCAATTGTGAGTCCTTTGAACCATTTAAAACACTTGACCTTTCTTCTTATCCAACTCGTATTGTTGAAACAACCAGGCCTTCTGAACCAATTGCTTCTGAGTTTCCCAATAATACTACTAAACTTGAGTCATCCCGTGTCCCAGCCCGTGTTACTCAGGTGTATTCAAGGAGAAAGGTCGTTCTAGAACTGACACAGGTCCAAGAGTCCAACTCAGACTCTGGAAATGAAATCATGGTAAGACCTGACTCACCTTTACATACTCAATTTTTTGAACCCATTGCTGTTAGGAAAGGTGTAAGAGGATGCACTAAGCGACCACTCTATCCTTTATCTCACTATGTCTCTCTTAAGCGCCTATCACCAGCCTACCAAAAATTCATTGTGAATTTAAACACCATTACTATCCCTGACACAGTTTCTGAGGCATTGTCAAAAGGGAATGGAGGGATGCTATGAGGGAGGAGATGAGTGCATTAGAAAAGAATAGAACATGGGAGATTGTTGATAAACCGAAAGGGAAAAACATTGTTGACTGTAAGTCGATTTTTACACCAAAATACAAGGCTGATGGGTCTCTTGAGATGTATAAAGCTAGATTAGTAGCCCAAGGGTACACTTAGACTTACAAGATTGACTATCAAGAGACTTTTGCTCCAGTTGCAAAAAGGAATATCGTGAGAATTCTATTATCATTAGCTGCCCACTTTAATTGGCAGCTCTTACAATATGATGTTAATAATGCATTTCTCCATGGGGACTTAGATGAAGAAATCTATATGAACATTCCACCAAGATTTGAGGGGGACATTGACAACAAAGTATGCAAGTTGAGGAAGGCCCTTTATGGGTTAAAACAATCTCCTAGGGCATGGTTTGGGAGATTTTCAAAAGTCATGAGGGAGTCTGGGTATAGACAAAGCCAAGATGACCACACTCTTTTCATTAAACATTCAACTGCAGGGGGAGTTACTGCTCTTTTAGTCTATGTAGATGACATTATAGTGATTAGAAATGATGAGAAAGAGAAGCATGAATTGAAGTGAAGACTAGTAAAAGAGTTTGAGATAAAGGAATTAGGGAAACTAAAGTACTTCCTTGGTATTAAGGTGGCATATTCCGCAAAAGGGATTTTCATATCTCAACAAAAGTATGTGACTGATTTATTGGCAAAAATAGGGAAGATTGGGTGTAAACCAGTCTCTACGCCTTTGGATCCAAACCATAAGTTGGGAGAAGCTAAAGAAGAACCAGCTGTTAACAAGATTGGTTGATAGACCTTTTTTTTTTGAAAATTAATAGATTTCATTATAAGAAAATATATACAATCTAGAGGACAAAACTAGTATAATCCATAGAATCTAGATTACGGAGAATTATGGTTCCTAGTAATTGTCTACATCTTGAGATCGAGGGAATTTGCGAGACCACTTAGTCCAGTATTACCCTAATCCCCATTTGCTCTTCATGTTACTTGTTAGATTTGTAGCTATGCCTCTGGCTAACATGGCTAATCTGCAATGTAGAAAGATGGCCTGAAAAACCATCTCACTTCTTTCCATATGTAATACACCAATGTTGCCCAACTTGACCTGATAGCTTTGAGATTAGCCGCATTATGCACTCTAATTTTTCCCAGCCAATCAATAGTTTCACTCCAAGAATCCGTTGGTTGGATCACGTTGAGTATATTTTGCAACCGATTCCAAACTTGTCTGGTATCCTGCATCTAATCATCAGGTGTTCCAAACTTTCCAGTTCCTCATTACATAACTCACAATTCAAATTACTAATGGAGAACCTGATCTTATCCCTTGTAAGCAACCCTCCATTGATTGCCATCCATAAGATGAATGAGTGAGCTGGATTAAGATCACTATCCCATACTAATGTTGCCCACTCCTGTCTTGTACTCTGTGTAGCCTGTAACAGTGTTTTACAGGCTTCTGTGTTGAACTTCATTGAGTTATCTGCCAGTCACTGAATTTCATCCTGCTCTCCTTCCTGACATCGAGGCAATTTATAGTGCTAATTATCATACCAAAAAGACTTGCTTTCTCTATTCCCAATCCTATGGAACACCCGACTTTGCATCCATTGTCTGGTTTCGAGAATTTCTTTAAGAGTGCTTGACATATTCTGCCTTGACTGTAGTATCCAGATATTATTGTGCTTAATGAATACATTGTGTATCCATTTCACCCATAAATCCTCCTTTTTGTAGTATAACCACCACAAATTTTGACCCTACTCACCTTATGATTCATCCTTGCAGAATGGATACCCAATCCTCTCTGTTGCTTAGGTCTACAAGTTTTATCCCAACTGATCTTCACTTTGCTTTTGCCTTGGTTTGAGCCGTTCCACAAGAAATCCCTAAGCCTCCTGTCGATTTCCTTAAGGATACTTTTGGGAATGGATAAATGGTTGATCCAATAAGTGATAAGATTACTCAGTATTGTTTGAATTAGCTGTATCCTGCCTCCATAGCTAAGGAACCGATTGCTCCATTGATTGATTCTGCCATGAATTCAGTCCCACAGAGGTTTACACTCTCCAACATTGATTCTTCTTTGAGAAATTGATACCCCCAGGTATTTGAAGGGTACTTGCCCTTGTGTTAATCCCATCTCGATAGCTGTAGATGCTACCTCTCTACTTGAGTTGCAAGATAAATAAAAACAACTCTTCAGAGGGTTGCATCTTAAACCTGAAATCTCTTGGAATTCCTTCATTGTTTTCATGATTATATCAATTGAGTTTTTCTTTGCCTTGCAAAACAATAAGAGGTCATCTGCAAAAGCTAGGTGTGTTAGCTTCAACCCTTTACATCTGCCATGGAATTGGAACTCTGGATGCCTCCGTATAGTATTCACAAGAAGAGTTGACAAAACCTCCATACATAAGTCAAACAGGTAAGGGGATAATGGGTCCCCTTGCCTCAAGCCCTTCCTTGCTTTGATCAGGTTTGTAGGTTCCCCATCCACCAAGATTGCCATAGAAGCAGTAGTTACACATTCCTCAACCCATTTTCTAAACAGAGGAGGATAACCGACTGCCTTCAATATAGTAAAAAGGAAGCTCCAATTGATTGAGTCATATGCCTTCTCAAGGTCCATCTTTGTGGTGCAATTCCTTATTCTCCTCTTAGAGTGATAGCCCTCTAATAGCTCCTGGCATAGTAGGATATTTGTTCCCACCCACCTCCCCTTAATAAAAGTATTCTGTTCCGGGCTAATTATCTTCCCCAGGCTCGCTCTTAGCCTATTAGCTAAGATCTTAGTGATGGTTTTATAAAGAAAATTATAGCAAGCTATGGGCCTAAATTGTTCCATCTTCCTTGCATTACTCTATTTGGGAGTAAGGCAGATAAATGTTTTGTTCCATTCTTTGAGGATTGTTCCTCTCTTATAGAACTCATCCACTGCTGCTACCACTTCTTCTCCTACAATATCCCAGTGTTTTTGAAAGAATCTCTCATTATAACCATCTAGTCCCGGACCTTTGTCGGGGTTCATTGAAAAAATAGCATTCTTGATTTCTTCCCTTGTTATTTCTCTTACCAACGCCACTTTGTCGTCTTCATCAAGTTGTTTAAGCCCTCCTAGAACCTCTGCGAATATGTTTTTTACTGGCATTACAGTACCAAATTGCCGAGTAAAGTACTCTAAGGCAACCCTCTTCTTACTTTCTATGTCCTCATGAATCTACCCCGTGTCATCTTCCAGCAACCAGATAGAATTCTTATTCCTCTTAACTGAAATTGAGCTCATAAAATACTTAGTACATCTCTCACCCTCCTTCATCCAGAGCATCCAAGATTTCTGCCTTAATAGAGTATTGGTACTATTCAACAGTAGATTATATTTCCCCACCAATGCAGCTTCTTGTGTTCTTAGTTGCAAATCTTCTAGTCTAACCAATATTTCCTTTTGACATTGCTTTAGCTCTTTCAGAGCTTCAATTAAGGCTTTCAAGTCTGGTTGGACTGTTTTTTTCTGATCAATTTCAGACAATTTTGCAAGGCTTTGAGTCTCATGGTGATATGATCTCCTTTTGATCCGAGTATGGCCCCCTGCGTCTCCTTGGTGAGTTTATTTCTGAGTTCAGTATTGCCCATCAAGTGATTGAAGATCCTAAATGGGGTCTTCCTCCTCCTATCGCCTGTTTGTAGCTCCACTACTATTGGACTGTGATCGGATACAATTGGATCATCAAACAAAGCGCTACTTGTAGGGTAGTTCTCTATCCATTTGTCATTTACCATACATCGGTCCAATTTTTTCATCAAAAACCAATCTCCTGATTGCTTGTTGGTCCAAGTATAAGCATTACCATACCATTTCAGATCAGCCAACCCTGTTCATCCAGCACCTCCCGAAGTTCTCGACAGTCGACTTGGTTCCAACTTCTCCCACTCCTTGCTTCTTCAGATTTGAGAATACAATTATAGTCACCTAATAACATCCATGGCAACCTCGTGAGATGGCTAGTGTTCTCCAACTCTTGCCGAGCTTGTAGTCTTCGGAATTTATGATTGACTGCATACAACACTGTAATGGCAATCTTAGTCCCAGTAGCTTTAAGCAAGACATCACAATGTATCAACTGATCAGTTCCAATAAGCTGCACTACATCCACTGTCTCAGGATTGAAGCCTATGACCACTCTTTCATTGAAATGATGAGTATGATTGCTCAGAATCCTCCATCCTCTATCTAGGAACCATAAACTCTTCTCTAATTGTTCCCTCTTTATTTTGGTTTCCAACAAACCAACAAAATCTAACTTGTTGTTTTTGATAAACTCTTGAATTGCAAGTTGTTTATTCAGGTTGTTAAGGCCTCTAATATTCCATATTGTAACCTGAATCATTTTTTCTTTTTACCTGCCCTTCTTCTCTTATACTTCCTATGCAACCCCAGGGTTATACTTATTGGGTCACTTTTGGTACCAAAAGTGACCCCTTTTCCATCACCGGAGTGCTGATAGTCCTCTCTACTTGACCTGTTTTATTGACTGGTAGATCATTCAGTGCCAAACTCATCACCTGCTTCCCATCCCTGGGGCCTTGAGTACCCCCCATTAATGGTACTCCACTTGCTACCATTTGATGCTCCTCCTTATTCTTTTCCCGTGGTCTATTTCCAATCTCATGATTCTCCTTTGAAGACAGGTTGTGCGAAGCCTGTACTTCTAAAGATAGCCCTCCATTAGCTCGGAAGTCCTTCTCTTGGTTTGGGCTTGCCTCATTCATCTGTTGTCCCTCCTGCTATTCTGTCTTTTTCCAAACCTGCTTCTCTTCCTTCATCTTTTGTTTCCACATGTATTTTACTCTGATTTTATCCTCTTCCAGATCTCCATTCTCATATAGTTTCATGATTCTCAGGGCATCCGATAACTTCCTCGATATATCTTCATCAATACAAACTCTAGCATACCCAATCTGCTTCAATAAAGCTGTATTCTCATTGAGTCCTAAAGGTTTGCCTATCTTTCTCGCTATGTAACTCATCCCTTTCATGGACCAATACTCCAAAGGAACCTTGTGTTTATTTACCCATAACGGTAAGGATGTAATCCTATTCCTGTCCAAGGTAACTCCAGGCTGCCACTTCTTAATCAGTATTGGATGCCCCATTATGTGCCAAGGCCTAGCTTCCAGCACTTTCTGTGCATTCTCTTCGGTGTTGAGCTGGAAGACAAATAATTCATCTTCATTTACCATCGTATTCACCAATCCCTTAGGCCTCCGTGTATCATTAGCCCACTTGTGAACTGCTGGAAAAGCTAACCACTTCTCCACTTTTGAGCACCTTGCTGTAACATCTCCATTGGTGCTTGGATTGGTTTGTCCTCATCGATCTTGACAAATCGAAGTCTCCCTAGATTTTCAAAGTCGCCAATTATCAAGCTCCAAGTGGGCTTTGCCTTCTTCATTCCCTGCTGATTCTTAACTGGAGCTTTCCTTAAAGGTGGGAAATCCGAATTGGTAAGGAGCGGAGGGTCCAAAGTAGCTGGGTTATTAGAACGTTGGTAGAGTGAGTGGCCACGACCATAATAATAATAGTAAGGACAAACGAGAGGGGGTGTGTTGAGGATGGTTGGAAGAGCAGGGAGAAGGGAAGTGTGCTGGCGATGCGAAAATAGGGAGAAGGAAGAAGGAATAAGTGGATGGCAGAGATGGAACTGTCGGAGAATAAGGGCTGACGGAAAAGAAACAAAATAAGAAGAAGAAGAACTAACGGAAAAGAAGAAGAACCATCAAGCTGGGGGTCTAAGTCGATGGTCCCCAGCTTGACGGTTAAGTTGGGAGAGGAAATTGTCTTCGACAGTGACAAGAAAGAGGGTGTCGGAAGTGGGTCAAGGAAATCGGGATTGGGTGGCTTGAAAGAGGTTCGAAGAAGGAGGACCTTGGTCAGATGTCGGCAAAGTGAGGGCGATGTTGCGAGAAAGAGGAGCATGACGAGGATGTCAAATGGTGTGGAGAGGTGTATCGGCAAGACAGGTTAGGGAAATAAAGAGGGTTGATAGGAAGGTTAGGAGGAGGCTGGTTAACGGAACTCTCAATGGTAGACTCTCATCGGTGGTAGACTCATATATTTTGCTCATACTCGGCTAGACATAGCTTACTCAGTGAGCATAATTAGTCAATTCATGCATGATCCAAGAGAACCTCTTCTTCAAGCTGCTTATAGAATGCTACATTGCTTGAAAGGAAATCCAAGGAAAGGAATTTTGTTCAAGAAAAACAATACTCTTGTTGTAGAAGCCTACACTGACTTTGACTATGCTGGTTCTCTACTGGATAGAAGATCTACTATAGGGTACTGCATTTTTCTTGGAGGTAATTTGGTAACATGGAGGAGTAAGAAGCAGAATTTGGTGGCAGGGTCATCTGCAGAATCAGAATTTAGGGTTATTGTTAAAGATTGTGTGAACTACTATGGCTGAAGATTATTCTAGATGATTTCAAAGTCAAATGGGACTGTCCTATGAAACTTTATTTTGACAGTAAGTCAGCCATCAATATTGCTCATAATCCTATCCAACATGATAGGACAAAGCATATTGAAATTGACAAACATTCCATTAAAGAAAAATTGGAAGAAGGGTTAGTATGTATGTCTTATGTTCCATCAGAACATCAAGTAGCTGATATTCTAACGAAGGGGCTGAACAGTTCAAGTTTCCATGATCTTGTATTCAAGCTGGGAATGGAAGACATCTATTCCCTAGCTTAAGGGGGAGTGTTGAGATATACATTAGCTGTAGGTAGATTAGAAGAATAGTTTTAAATCCCTTGATTTAAGGGATTTAGTTAGATAGTCTATCTGATCTAGTTTCCTATTTTATCTCTTGTAAGTCCCTATATAATGTTGTACACTATCATGCATTTCTCAATAGGAGATGTGGTTGTTTGAATTTTACTATTTCCAATCTCTGATTTTCCTTTCTTTCCCTTTATTAAATATTTTCTTGAAGCATTATGGGGTGCATGTTGTAATGCAATTTTGTGATGACTGAAGCTTGCTTTTCTACTTGCTAGATTACTTATGCAAAATGTTTTCCGTGGATGGAAGAGGACCAGAACCTACATTATACTGTGGAGACCTTCAATGCTTCCATGTTTTCCTGGAAGCAAACCTGCCGTTTGTTTGCTATGTCTGCAAGAAGATCTTATCAACATGCTCTGCACTTGGCCCCTTGGCAAGCTAACCTTTATGTTGATATTGCTGTAACATCAGACCATATTTGTTTTATGGAGGAGAATAATGGCCATTTACTAAATCCCTGGTATTAGTTGTTATATGCCAGTCCTGTTTGATCTCGTATAGTACCATAAGTTTTACTTGCTAACTTGTTTTGCCAGGCAGCTATCAGAGAAAATGGCTCTGGGTTCCTTGTTACTTGAGGGGGAAAATCATGAGTTTTGGGTAGCACTGGGATGTTTATCTGGTTACAGTGCATTGAAACAACATGCCTTGATCAGGGGGCTGCAATTGGATGTATCTTTGGCAGTTGCTTGGGCATACCTTGGAAAGGTAATTGCTTTATTGAGTCACAATGTAGATCGAAATGGGATAATGTGCATAAACTGTAGCAGTAATCAATTTAACTTCAACAATCTCTCCTTATCTTCTGTTTTCTGTTGTGTCTTTATATAATTGTGTAGTCCAGCTGAGATGATATGTGAAGTAGCAGTTGATATATTCTCCTTATGTAATATCTTCTCTGTTTTCCTCCTGTCTCCCAACCTTCTTTTCCTATATCCTGTACAATTTTTCTCTTCCCTTCTCTAATGTTCTGCATTAAAGCTTCAACTTTATTTATCAAAGATGCCCAAATGTTTTTACAGCTTTATAGAGAAGAGGGTAACAAGAAGTTGGCAAGGCAGGCATTTGACTTTGCCAGAAGTATCGATCCTTCTCTTGCTCTACCATGGGTAGGCATGTCAGCTGATTCTCATCCTGGGTAAGTGACATAGTCTATCTGATATGCAAAACATATGACTATTGTAATGCTTGACTGATTTATTAACATTTTAAGTTTATCTTCAGAGATACCAAACAAGATGATGCTTTTGAGAGCTGTTTACGAGCTGTGCAGATATTACCTGTAAACTTTTATTCTCCCCTTTTTACTTTCCAATTATGCTCTATAAAGTAAAATTTTTTATAGCACATTGTGTGTAATTAAATTATCAAGTACATGTACTGATTTTTCTGATCCTCAGTCATAAACATGGGCTAGTAGTGATATGAGTGCACAAAGATTACATGAATGAGGGATAACTTTTCCCTTAAGATTGGTCTTCATGTTTTCATAAAATTGCTTGTTTTAGCCTTTTTTTTTTTGTATGATGAGTTAGAACAAGATGCCATTAGCTGAATTTTTGGATTTTTCCCCTGATTTCTTTTGGATTGTACTGTTTTTACTGTGGCAGCTTGCAGAGTTCCAAATTGGTCTTGCTAAGCTTGCTCTGCATTCAGGTCACCTTGGTTCTTCACAGGTAGAATGTTGATGATGAAAAATAGCCACCACGGGCAAAGCATTGTTCACTCTTTCCTTACCTTTTAGAATTTGTAATGCATAAACAGGTAACATCTCTTGTTAATAATCGATGGTTAGCAGGTTTTTGGAGCCATCAAGCAAGCAGTCCAGCGAGCCCCTCAGTATGCTGAGTCGCACAATTTGAATGGACTTGTTTCTGAGGCCCGATCTGAGTATCAATCTGCTGTTGGATCGTATAGGCTAGCACGTTGTGCAATCAATATATCGTCTAGCAATGCTCCAAGATCTCATATTCGAGATATAACAGTTAATTTGGCGCGATCTCTTACCAGGGTAATCTATTGATTCTCTTATTTATTTTCCATGACCTAATGTAGTTTTATGTACCTGTGCAAATGTGTGATGTAGTTATATGTACCTGTGCAAAGTATGGGATTTACTGATGCAAACATATCACTCAATTTGTATGCATATTATTACCTACACAGCTACACAGGTAAGCTTTGTTATTTCCATTCTCTTTTCTTTATCAAATTCCTTTAATCTTTGCAGGCTGGTCACGCTAGAGAAGCAGTACAAGAGTGTGAAAGTTTGAAGAATGAAGGTTCACTTAAAGCTTATTATACGGGCTAATTTCTTCATGATTTAATACTAGTTGCTTTAGGTGTGGCACAGAGAAAAGGAAGTGCAGTATTCTGTCTTCATGCTTTTTTGTGTTCTATGATCTACTAAATTTGTGTGACAATAGAGAATAAGTACTACGCTCTCTGACTGGTTTGACTGCTTTCACATTAAATTGACTTGTAGAGTGATTCCTAGATGTTGAAGCTACAATTTGATTTGTTCAAGGTATGCTTGGCGTGGATGGTATGCAAATATATGCTCTTTCTTTATGGATGGTTGGTGACTATGACCTCACTCTACGTGTTACAAGGGAGCTAGCTGGTACTGTTTCTACTCTGGACCAGACATCTGCCTCTGCTTCTGTTAGTTTTATCTGTAGATTGCTATACCACATATCTGGACTAGATTCAGCAGTTGCTAGTATTCTGAAAATGCCAAAACAACTTTTTGAGAGTTCAAAAGTCAGCTTTATTGTATCTGCTATCGTTGCTCTCGATCAGAGTGATCGGCTTGAGTCTAGGATTTCAAATTGTTGCTTCTCTCTTTCATCACATGAGGAGATTCGCATGGAATATCTGATAGCATTTACAAAACTGGTAAATTTATTATGGTGGTATAATGTTGCTTCTAACGTCCTAACTTGGCCTTAAATTAGTTTATGGATGGTGAGTTAGCTATATTATTATACTGTTTGTCATGCAGATTAAGCATGGATCAGAACATTTCCTTGGATTTCAAAGTGGAATTAGTCACCTTAAGAAGACTCTTCATCTGTACCCTGACAGTACCTTGATAAGGTAAATAGAATATGGAGCAAGAACTACTTTTTCTTTAGCTTCATTGAAAATTTATTGTTTGCCATTGTATTCTTTTTTTTATGATTTTATCTGGATTTATGCCACTTGGAATGTTGCACATAGTCATAACATGTTGATGCAAGTTGGTCCTTTGAACAGTGTATAAAAGTATATTGCGTAATTGAGAGAAGTACATGCTGGAAACTGCTTTAAGTATTCACATCAGCTCTCTGTCATTCCTTAAGGGCTGTAATTGTGATATTTGTTCGAGAGCTTTGATTAAGGTTTTGGGATTTTTTGTATACTTTGGACAACTTCTGTATATAAACAAGACTGTACAGCTTGCATAATATTATCAGAAAAACACACTTCCATCCTTATTTTTCACATGATATTCGAGCTTTATGCTCAATCCTTGGGAAAATCATAGCTTGGCCTTCATTGCCATTTTTTTAAGGCCTTCATTGCCATTGTTATGCTTTGCATTGCCTAATTGCCAAACTTCTTTTCCAAGCCTTATTGAGACAAAGTTGGGAGAAAAGGCTCATCATGTACAACTTGTACACCTAAAAAGGAAAAGAACAACCTTCCTAAATTTACCAACTAAAACATAGGAATCACATTAATTAGGGAATCCCACTGATTGGGGAATATACAATCTTCACACTGATTAGGCAAACCTAAGTGGCTGACCAACAAAACCCATTTTTGCCCTCCCCCTTAAGCTGGTGAATATGGATCCATCGTTCTCAGCTTGCCGAAGGATACTCTAAAATTCTTGTGTTGTTAACCTTTTTGTAAGCACATTTGCAAATTATCCTCCAGTTGAAATATAAGTTACACAAATTAATTCACTTTCCTATTTTTCTTTAATGAAGTGCCTATCAATTTCAATACATTTTCTCTGGTTGTGTTGTACTGGATTATGTGTGATATTTGATGTTGATTTATTATTGCAGTTGGACCACCTTATCCTCAAGTCATCAAGGATAATCTTTGACCATAACAACTTACAAATCCCTTGTGCCATAAATCTAAGTTTTGCCTTTGCATTTGATCTTGCCACAACATTCTGCCCCTCCATGTTGCAAGATTGCCACCAAAAGAATCTTCTTTAGTTTTACTAAGTTTATACTTGGGATCTATAGGAGTTGGTGTTGGCTGATAAGTTAGTCTTCTTGTTTATGTTAAGAGATCAGTTACATATTTCTGCTATCAGATGATGATCCCTTGTTTGGATGAGCTAGTTCAATCCCCAAAAAGTTACTTCAACTACCTAACTCCTTTACTTCAAACTCTCAAATGAAACATTCCTTCAACGACTGACTCTCGTTCATCTTGGTTTTCACTTTCTTCACCCTTGACGTCAAGTGTAGTTTGTTATCTTATGTTTTTTGGACTAATTCTTGAAGCACCTTGTGATCGAAGTCCATTAAGGTCCATTCTTTCCATCATTCTTATAAGTATTTCATCTTGCTCTTTGTTGGTGATATTATGACTAATATTCTTCTACAGATACTATACAGTTGTATCTAGATTCTATTGAGATATAGATAGAATGTATATAGTTAATATAGAATAAGTTCAAATCCCTTAAATTAAGGGATTAGATTAGATCAGATAGATCTGGATAACTTTCCAGATTTAAACTTCTCTTGTAATAGGCTATATATGGATGTATGCTTTCTATTCAATAATATAGAAAATTATTCCCACTTTCGTACATGGTATCAGAGACAGAGCAGAACACTCGGGAATTATTTCTTTTGGGTCGATCAGAGCCATGCAGGTCGAGTCAGAGGAGATCTCTACCGCTGGCTCGTCGGGTGTGGCTCCATTAGCATCGAACCCATCCTCTCCACAGAATAGTGCTGATAACTCCCAAACCAGCATAGTCAGTCATATACTGAATGGGAATAATTACCTACCATGGTCTCACTCGGTGCTCATGTTCATAAGAGGGAGAGGGAAAGAAAAATACTTAAGCACAGTGCCACCTGCTGCGTCTGACCCATCAGACCCAAAATACCAGACTTGGATGGCCGAAAACAACCTTGTTATGAGTTGGTTGATCAACTCAATGACCCTGGAAGTCAGCGAGCAGTTTGTCTTAGCCACTTATGCAAAAGAAATTAGGGAAAACGCCAAACAAACTTAAAACTATCGAAAATACTGCTGCCTTGTTCCAAATTAAGAGTCTTTTGAGAGAGACTAAGCAAGGAGAGAAGACAGTGACTCAATATTACAAAGCATTGGTGAAACTATGGCAACAATTGGATCTTTATGATCCACACCAATGGATGTGCAATGAAGATTTGAATTACTACAGGAGGATTGTGGAAAGGGAACGAGTGTATGAGTTTTTGCTGGGCTTAAACTCAATTTATGATGATGTTCGTGGCAGAATCATGGCTACCAGTCCACTTCCAACAGTCATGGGAGCAGTTAATCTTGTTAAGTGTGAAGTAAGCAGAAGACAACTGATACATGGGACTCTAAACAACAATGGGGTTCCTGAATCCTCAGCTATGGCTGCCAAGGGAACTACTGGACCAGAATCAAAGAAAAAATCAATTAAGCTTTGGTGTGAACACTGTCAGAAAAATGGACATACCAGAGATACTTGCTGGAAGATCCATGACAAGCTGACCAATTTGAAAAACAGAACTAGAACAGAGAGCAAAAGCTATGCAGTTGCTGGAAATGACAAGGCAGCTGGTGAAAATGTACCGGTGAGCAAGGAAGAGGTCGAGCTACTTAGAAAAATTCTGAGCAAGCATGAGCTAAAAGCTGAAAAGGTTGTATCTACGAGTCATATAGTGAATACAGGTAACACACGCACTGCCTTGGGTGTTAAAACCCCAAATCGTGGTATTTGGATTGTTGATTCAAGGGAAAATGACCATATGACCTGTGTTAAATATTTATTTGCTGATATTTTGCCTTGTCAAGGTCATAGAACTGTCAAGGTAGCAAATGGACAGGTTCTTAAGGTTGAAGGAATAGGAACTGTTATAATAGCTG
>JAOTAY010000006.1:88187-100094 GCA_025629805.1 Erythroxylum baracoense
AATTTGGGAGTGATGAGTCCGTTCTCTATGTATTCAGGAGGCATATAACCCTGAGTACCCACTACATGCCTAGTCAGTTGCATGTGGTCATTGTCCAACCTTCTTGCCAGCCCGAAATTTGCAACTTTTGCACTCAGATTAGCATCTAACAGAATGTTACTAGTCTCCAAGTTCTTGTGAATGTAGGGGGGATTAGTGTAATTGTGCAGATAACTGAGAGCATCGGCCACATCGTAAGCAATTTGAACTCTCTGCTTCCAAGATAGTGAAAGTGCTGCTTCGTCTTGATCTTGGTCTTGCTCTTGGCATTTTTTGTTGCTGTCGTGAAGCCAATCTCTGAGAGATCCATTTTCAGCATACTCGTAAACAAGGTAAGTATTGCCCTGGTGGACGCAGAAACCAGAGAGTCTAATGATATTGGAGTGATTAATCATCTTGAGGATGTTGATCTCGGCGGAGACATCCCCCTTTAAGACCTTCACAACACCAGCATCTCCCTTGAAGGATCCTCTGTAAACCGATTCCTTAATTCTGTTAGCTTCCCCAAAGTAGGCCGTGGCATTCTCTAAGTCCTCAAATCTGTACAATGTCAACGAATCGACGGCATATCTGATTTCATGAGACCAGGGTTTGGTTACTCCATCTGAGGAGATTACTACGGGAGCCTTAGATTTAGGTAGTTGTGAAGAAGTGCGAGATTTGCTGCGCCGCCAAAACGGAAAAGCGAGAACAACAGAAAGGAGTAACAGCAGAAGAGCTCCTCCTCCAATCCCAATCCCAATCCATTTCCATTTATTCTTGCTGTTGGACGACCCATCATCATTAGCAATAGGGTTGCCTGGAGCGGACTGTGGTGGTGGAGGTGACATTCCGGAGGAGTGTATCTTGGGTTCAGAATTCAAAGGAACCAGAATTGGCGTAAAGGGAAAAATAACATCCTCTGCAGATAGTCTGTTAGCATCTAAGACTCGCTGTTCTTGGACCCCGAATAACTGGGCAATGGAAGAGATGGAATCGCCCCAATTGACAAGGTAAGTGAGTAAGTAGTTGACACCAGAAGCGGTCTGGTTGGAAGTTGGACAAGCACATCTAAGGGGCACATGAATGTGGAGGCCGACAGAGAGACTACGGAAGTAATACCGGTTCTGAGCCATCAAAGCTTGACAAGTGGTGAGACCTTGGTAAGTGTTGTTGGCGACGCCGAAGTAAGTCTCTGAACGCACTTTGAGGGTGTAGGAGGCGTTGTGCTGGTAGTAACTGGAATTGTAACAGGAGCAGTCGATGGGCACAATTAGAAGGGTGTCTGTGGGGACACGAGAGACGTCGGAGATGTTGTTTATGGAGGCGATGAGAGTAATTGACCCTTGCTCCACACCCAACAAATAGCCGATATCGACGGCGGAATCGTAGGTAAGGGTTGATCTGTAGGTGAGGTAGGATTTGCATGAAGATTTGTACTTGGTGGGGTCTCCGTTGCATAGAAAACCTCTGGTAGAATTAGTGTCAGACGCCGGATTCTCGCAGTCGAGCTGTTTATTGTTAACATAAGCTTGCTGAGCTTGTACCTGTACTACTACTACAACCATTACTAAGACTAAAAACAAGAACAACACAGATCCTCCTCCATGTCCATCCCATCTCTGCAATAATTTAGCCATATCTGAAGAAGAAAAAGAAGAAAAGGATGGTTGTGACAGTAGTTGCAGACTTTAAAAAGACAAAAGAACAAGACTTACCACAGGTTTCAAGTCAGTCAATCCACAGTTATTCCACCACTTCCTTTGGCTAGTAATCGTAGCAGCTACGACATTGACCTTGGACCGTGGCCATGGAGATTAATCTCTACCGTTGAAGATGAAGAATCGTCTTCCTTGAATATGGAGGCAGCTATCAGGACTTTGACTCAACTCCGAATAGAGAAGATCCACAAAAGATGAGCCCAAACAAAGATGTCACTCTCTTTATCTTTATCTTCTCATTCGTTCAGTGTATGTAATAGAAAAGGCCCATTTTCTCTTTAAGATTGATTAATAAATAACGAAAGATGCAGATCCAGAGCAGCTTAGGCGCTCCCCTTTCCACAATTCCCGAGGCTTCCTTCTATTTCCCGATTCCGAAGAAGTCCTTCTCTACTATCTCTCTCCCAATTCTAAAGCCCGAGAAGCTTTCTTTGTCGGTGAAATCGTCGCTCTTTAGTTCCACTCCCAATTCATCTTCCATGGCTGTCGCTGCCCCTAATAAGTGGGCTCAGACCACTGTTACTTTGCCTCCACTTCGCCGTGGCTGCCATCTCGTTACCTCCCAGGTTTCCCCTTCCATTCCATATCTATTCGAAGTAATCTCGACTTGATTTGATGCGTGAATGACACCTGTAGCTTGTAGTTGGAAACTATTAATCTTGATTGAACAGCTGCTAATCTCTTAAACTTTGTAGATTCTGGATGGAATTGGAAAAGACTTGTCAGAATTCAAGTGTGGCCTTGCTCATCTCTTCTGTAAGTCAGCCCCACCACCGAACGCCCTATTCCCTTTCCTAATAAAGAATATCTTCGATCTTAACTGACAAAAAGCCTAAATCTTCAGTGCACCATACAAGTGCCTCTCTTACTATCAATGAGAACTGTGACTCTGATGTTCGTGATGATACTGAGACATTCCTTAATAAGATTGTTCCAGAGGTTAATTTCTTTCTCTCATCCTCCACGTTACCTTGATTATAGTTGGGATTAAGAAGCGTCTTCCTACTCTTACACCTACGTCAATTTTTTCTTTGTCTATTTCTCAGGGAAGATCTGCTCCTTGGAAGCACACGTTGGAAGGTTTGGTCTTTCTTACACTCCTATTCCTATCTTTCCATTCTCGTACAAAATACGGCTTCTCCTTTTCATTTGTGTTATATATTCCAGGACAAATAGAGCTGTAGGTCTAGTTGAACCATTCGCAAGTTGGATAAGCGAGATGATAAGTGTAAAAATGCTGATAAATCAAAATTTGAAGAACCTGATTGTTAGGCTTTTTTTCATCTGGCTTTATTCAATTCTAACCTACCGATTTGTGCAGAAGGAAGAACCATTGTATTTCCATGTTATTTTTCTCTGAACTTTTGATTGTTGTCCTTCCGTTTGCTGATATAAATCTCTTAAAATTCTTATAGGCCCAGATGACATGCCAGCACACATTAAATCCTCCATGTTTGGATGCTCGCTCACGTGCGGATATTTCTACCATTTGTCTTCAATTACTTTATTAGTATCTTCATAGTCAGCTTTCTGATTCACCTTGCTCTTCTGGTCACCTGCAGGATTCCAATTACCAACGGAAAGCTCAATATGGGGACTTGGCAGGTACTTGTACATGTTTAGATTGAGAGATACTTAGCCTGTAAATGCACAATAGCTGCTCCTGATGTATGTGTCAAAACACTCTAGATCAACTTCTGTCTGTTGTGAATTCAAATGAACTTTCATCTTTCATTCGTTTTTCAGGGAATATGGTTATGTGAGCATCGCGACTACCCTACTGCACGTAAAGTTGTAGTAACTCTAAACGGAATATGAGGGTGTTAGGATTGCCTTCAACACCTCACCCCTCACCTTTTCACCACCAAATATCGAACACCAGCTGCTGTTTGTTCCTTCATTTCGACCGTGTATGTCGTGAGAAAGTGGAATGAGTTCATCTTATTAGCAGTTGTTATTGTTGCCCATTGTCACCGAAATGTAATTGATAAATGAATGATCAAGGCTGTAAAATGGAATGTTCTATCAGTTGTTTATAAACTGCGTGGTTTTCAGTAATGCTTTTGTGACAAATATGAATCACAGCAGAAATAAGAAACACGTAACCAATCGGCGTGGAAGAAGAAGAGAATAATGTAGCAAGCCATTGGTTCCGCTACTTGAATAACAGGCACTGTAATCTAACAAATTTTCTTATTACACGCAGTTTTTGGAGAGATTAGCTATTACATAATTGATTTCAAAGGGGATAATTTCATAACTATGAAATTATGAGTGCCAGATCCACTGGCTGCTAAAATAAAACTGATTCAGCAAAACTCAATCAATTTCATAGTTATGAAATTATGAGTGCCAGATTCATTGGCTGCTAAAATAAAATTGATGCAGCAAAACTCAGTGTACATGGAGCAAATTGAACTTCAAAGAGATAATATACATACTCAGAAATGCCTCACACATATATTTTATAACATTATATTAGTTAGGCACATAGGGAATACAATCATCAATCAGGGATATCAGGCCACAGACCTGAATAAAAGACACAAGGAAGACTACGGAGAAACTGCTATGATGAAAAGTTAGATCATTCCACCTATAACATAATATTCCAGATAAAAAGTGTACGACAAAGAAACCTGCAAAGTAATACATATGGGAAGCAACTGCCGCCGTGCTCTCTCTCCAAATTACCTATGTCATACAAAGTTTCCTTTGCCTTCTCTTAGACTTCTTCCTCTTCTGTAGTCAATTTCAGCATCCGAGCTTGACAATCCCAGATGATATTTCCGGCTAATTTTAGAGGATGAGACTTTTGGGAATATGTCTTCATCAGTTACAACATGACTTGATCCACGATGCCTCCTTGATTTGGGATCTGATTTACATTAAAGAGAAAAGGTCGTTTAATTAGAGGCTTTCTGGAGCAGAAAAGGTCCTTCAATTATTGGCTTTCTGGAGTAGCTTGGTACACTTCATAATACGGAATCATTCACACACACAAAAAAAAGGACAAAGAAGCAAAGACTGCAAAGCCATATCGCCAGGCCATAAAAAGACACAGAAGTATGGGATTATATCAGTCATTTGTAGTGGTGAGGGGACAGGAAGGGCGGCAGCTTCTCACAGGACGTAAGATTTAAACAAGGAAAGTTGCACGAGAAAGAGAGAAGAATACTGTTCAACTAATTTATCTTAGGACCTCTGTACTAAAGAAAGATATAACAATCAATGGTCAAAAGACTCCACTAGTATTTAAATTTCTCATCAGCTTTCATGAGATTAACAAACAATGAACAAAAGATAAAGCTTAATATGAATAAAAGTATAGAAGTCACCTTCATATGCATTGGGTGAGTCTGGCATTTCAAGGCATAAACCCTCATCGACAAGACCCCATTTGAATTGGAGACAATTTTGATTCGTCAAGTTTGTTTGTACCTTTTGTGGTTTTTGGTCCTTGTTTGGTTGCCCGGCTTCCATATTGTCCTCTGCAGTAGGTTTATTTGAAGTGAAAGGAGTCATTGTAAATGAGTCCTCCATTACATCAGAGATCTCTACATATTGAGGAGTAGTGATCATTTCATCGGCACTGAAACCGAAGGATGCTCTATAAGCTTCTATTTCCTCAGCATCTTGCTTAGGGCTCCTACTGTGTCTGGTCTGGTGGACATTCCCATTTGCGGGAAAAGAATCAGAATCTTTGGAGACACTTAACCTCCCACCAGTATGTGGAAATGGTGGATTATGGTCCAGATAAAATTGTGCAAATGTAGCAGGACAGAAGAAATTAGAATCATGAGAAATAATGGGGGCACCAGTTGATTCATTTCCAGAAAGCCTGCCTGAGCCACTCCTAGAATATTTACCATTGCGGGGAGAAACTGAACGATCCCATTGAGGGTGAAACTCTCGTTCATGAAATGATGATGATAAACAGTCACCTGAATTCCTAGAAATTGGTGATAAGAGACTGCTGGCAGGACTTCCAGGATAAAGTGAATATGTAGCCTGAAGATCATTTACAGCCATACAGTTTGACTTTTCAGTGCTTCTGATGTCCACAGAAGATGTGAGGAACCGAGCAAATGGAACATCTGGGGAAGAGGGGGTAGTTAAGTGAGCCAACTCAGGTGGAGGTGTAAAAGGAGCAGTAGATGGCTCAGTAGTAAAGGTTGAGAAAACTGGAGGAGAAACGAGCTGTGTTTCATGGGCGTAAGGCCCAGTGGCAAACATTGTAGAAGAGGGCCCCCCAGGTGAGTTGGCAGATACTGACAAGAAGCAACTAGGTGACTGTGCGGTGGAAGGAAGAGCAGAATTCGTAAATGATGCAGGAGAAGAAGGTGGAGCCAGAAGTGATGGAGCAAGAGTTGTAGCTTGGTTAGAAGCAGCAACTGCTTGAGGTCCATTTGGCTGGCTTGCTGATGAATTGCTCTCAGGTATACGAGTTGCAGGCACAATACGTTTTCCACCTTTTTGAGCACCAAAACAAGATAATGACCCTAAACATCCTCCCCATCTTTTTCTCTGCCAATACATAAACCACTGTAACTGTAACCCATATTGATAACTGTATACAGAAATTGCAATCAAACAAGAGTAACAAAAGTTGCATGGATCATGCAAACCATGAAAAGGACAGAACAACCCACTAAATATTGTTTTTAAGGCGTAAATCTCACGGAGACAAGACAAACTTTGGCCTCATAGCTGATTGTTAAGTATACATATGCATCCAACTTTTAATGTGGAAGTAATTGATGCATGGAAAAAATATGAAAGCGAAAAAGCACTTGCCATGTATGCTTGCACTATTGAATGTATGCAACCGACAAAGTATAAACTAGTAGTAGGATCACATGCATGTAAAACCAAAGATGAGTACAAATATATGTGTATGAGTTCATTATCTCATATGTTTGCATTATCCAATTAACTCATTAACTCATCTACGTGTATCATCCAACTGACCAAAACACAAATGAGGGCAAACTTTATAATTTTGGAACTTAATTCATTGCAACCACACCACATAATCTCAACTTAATGCTCATCTCATTCAATACGAAAATTATGCAGTTCCATATTTGATATCAGTTAACCAGTCACATTAAATTGTTGCACTTTCATTTGTTTTGTAGCATGAAGCAATTATAAGATATAATTTTACAATTTGCGATTAGGATTTCATATCCATCACCAATTTTCGACTTCTTTTAACCAACATACTAGGAGCAAAGTAATTAATTTATTCTTCATGGGAAGGATTTCCCTAGCGTTACAAGTTAACAACCAATTAAATCTTTTTGCAAGTACATTTCAGTGAAGAAACAACTGTTATCGACAGCTAAATATATTATGGGGATGCAATTGGCAAGTATATTATCCACAGCAAAATATACAAGAAAATCCCATTGACAGTAGTCACATATCTGTGTACTGCGAAAAAAGTAACGGAGGCTAAACAATAGATAGCTAGCTCTCATTACGCGACGAGATGATAGATTAGAAACTGGTTCGAAATTGACCCAAGGTCTGTCAGGCATTTGCTTAAATGGAGAAGAAGAAGTCAAACATTACTGAATGCTGATTCCGAGAACGTGAAAACAGAAAGAAATGCGGTATTATTTGGTCTTGGAAAAGAATGCCAGTGTTAGGATTCAAAGATCATACTAAGTAAAACCCAATTGTTGTATTTAACAGATCCGACCACAAATAATAAGATTTCTCCAATTCATTCCTTTTTTTTTCCCCCCTTAAGGTTTTCTCTTTGGCTCCTCCCAAACAAACAAAAGGGAAAAATTAATGTCTGTCTTGCATGGAAACTAATAGGAGAAAATACGTAAAAACAAGCAGATAATACATAGATCTGAAGATCAAGAAGGGTTAGTTATTAAATAATAAAAAAGCAAAAGCATGTAAACTTAAAACAAAACCTCAGATCCAGATCTGAACCAGACAGCAACAAGAACAAGACATGAGAAGATAAGGGAGAAATACCCGTTCCTGATGAGGGAATCTGTTCTGCTCTGACCCCATCTCCAAAACTTTTAACTTTTGGCTACGCCGACTATGCTTATTGTTTTACTGATACGTCTAGTAAGAGCACAAGTAGAATCAATCGAAGAAGGATGGGAATGGTAAGTGAACAGTTTACATCAGTAAGAACTTAGTAACAGCAGCTTGCTAGTAGCAGTCCAGGCCAGTCCTACTTGGGAAATTCACTAACAAACAAGTTAAGCTTTCGAGAAACCTAATCAGCACATTCCCATAAAACTTGGGACAGCAATACAACACAAAGTATGTATGGATTATAGATCAGGCACTTAGTATGAAGATTTCAACAATGGAGAAACTAACTACCTTGTCTCGTCCCCGCCAAAACTCACCCCCTCGATAAAAGAAGAAGAAGGAAACGGGAAAGAGACTAGAGAGTGGACTGGCCTGAGCAGAGCGACGAAAGGGAGATGAATAAAGAAGATTTATTATTGAATAAAAATAGAAAAGGGGAAAAAGGAAAGACAAGACAGAGACAAAAATAAAGTGATAGAGATACGTAAGAGAAAGAGAGAGAGAGACTCATTCGACGGACACAACCCGATGAGATAAAGACGGACTCGCTCACTCATCTCTCTTTTTTTAACGTTTCACAAATATTATTATAATTAACCAATAACCATTGCTTAACGAAAAAACACCATTCTATATCTATTCGAGCACTCTTAATACAAGCAAAAATATCAAAGTAGGTAGTCAATCGTTTGGGCAAGATCTCTTCACCGACCCCCGAGTGGCCTATACATGTTGCTTTCACACATGTGGTATCCTAATTTTGTTGTATTTGTAATAAGTACGTATTTCGGATCATAATTCTTATTACGTATTTCAAATTATACATAAAATGATTAAACATAAAAGAATGCGGAATACCTTATTTTGATTTCATCTCTGATTCTAAAGTAATTTTTAAGCACCAAACAAACTTCAATCTTTCGGGACTGTCACGAAATATGATCTCCGGCACATGATTTAGGTCTTTTTATAATTTTCTCAATACTTAAACTCTCTTAACGAGTTAGAAGAATCGTATATTTACAATTGATATGAGCAATTGTAGGAGACACTAATATAACTTTTATATAGATATAATCTTTACATATAACTTCTATATTGAACTTCAACGTCACAATGCCGATATAGATATAGTCTACACTAATAAAGACTTATTTTAATCCGAACTTCAACTTATTGATACAGATCATTTATTAAGCCACTTTATTACCCTTATCTGAATCAAATTACATAACTTAATCGATAATTTATTGAAAAACTAAATTTACAATTAATGTTGTCTACTGATACTTTAATCGGCAAAGTCGAAAGTAAATAAAATGAAAGACTTGAACTTTGCTGTAATTGGTGGACAACTTGAATATGTTGTTAGAACTACCAAAATTTCACAAAAATGTAATGAAAAGCTAGAAGGCATGGATCTTTTAAACCAATGAGTCATATGTTATCTCCATGTTCATCTTGTGAAACAGATATAACAATTCGTGCCTTACTAGCATTATGAACCAAGTATAGTAATAGGAGTCTTGTTGGGGTGAGATTGGTGTAAGAAACAACTTAACGTTGTGTGATTAGGCTTTATACATTTCATTGTCATTCAATCTCTTATTACAGGATCTATCAAATGGAAACCAAATTAACTTTGCTAGTAGGCGAAGACATTTTTATGCCCAATGCTATGTTTATGTTTTCCTTCCTCTCTTTATATTAAAACGTAATAAGTGCGTTTGATTCTTTTCTACTTATTTATCAAATGACAAGTAAAGGTCCAAATAAATCTAGGAGAAAAAAGTCTATTGACAACGTAATTATTCAACCATTACTTATCTTTCTAAAATTCTTCCACATTTTTAGAAACCATTATTTATATTCATATATACATTTATATATAAATATATTAATTATACATACATATATATATATATATATGGATGTTTGGAATAATTAGTTAAAATATTGTGTACTGATATGATTATTATGTGATCAATTCAATCTCTTTGATTATGTTTTAATGTATATGCATAAATAATTATAAATGTGGAAGAAGTTTTGAGTTTTCCTTGAATAAGTTTCTAACCATGTATAATTATAGATATTTTGTGTTAAAACTTTAGTTAACCATTACATAATTAAAAGATAGGTAACAAAATTGATGTAAGACATGCAACAATAAAAAATATTAAGTTTCGTTTTGGTTACTTACGACGCTAATTAAACATAACTCGTTAACTTTAGACTGATCAAACCAGACAGGGACTCAATTTTAGTGTCTAGTATAAACAACTTAGTACATACATTCAGTTTCTTTTTTTTCTTTCTTTAAAGACTTCATTCTTTTGGTCACAATAGAATACTCAATACATTTCCACTTCAAAAACCATTGAATTAGGTTTTTAAGTGATTCGATAATAGGAATGGTATTTTCCATATTCCTTCCCTCCTCCTTTATCCGGGCTTGGGACCGGCTGTGTAATGACAAGGCCTTGAATAAGACACAGGCGGAGTTAAGTTTTACCTCATTCCTTACGACATCAATACAAGCTTCTTAATATTACTATTTGTCTGTGTAGACATTCTTTTTTTTTTTAAATAAAGAAAAAATAGAACACAAATTACAAAGCGAGTCGTGGGAATCGAATCCCAGACATATCCTCAAGAAGAAGAGGAAGGCACCCATTCTTTATTCTACAAACATATTCATTACTTGCGCTAGAAATCCAAACACTTGCAAATTTTTTAACTTTACCGTTTCTCTTCTTCAATTCTTAGTTTCTTATACAACCAAGTTACTAAACACCGTAAACATTAGATGAGATCGTAATGTTTCTAAATGAAAATTATAGTATTAAAAAAAATTTAATCCATTTTCCACCATCTTAATAATCTTATACGAATGTTAATACAATCAAACAAGTAAAATATTGCAATCTCAAATATCAATCTCAACTCAAATACTAGAGGCTTTCCAAGTATTAGTTTAATATTAAACTAAACTAAAAAGTGTAATAAGTAACCAAAACAAAATATCATATAACTATACATGCTTAAAAACTTATTCAAGGAGAACTCAAACTTCTCCCACATTTATATCTACATATACATATATATTAAAGCACAAACAAAGAGATTGTATTGATCACATTACATAATATTTTAACTAATTAATCCAAACATCCATATATATTATTACGAAATTTATATTTATAAAATTGAAAAAACATTTAAAAGTAAATACATTTATTATAATTACATGTATCAATTCCAAAATAATTTAGTTATTTTTATTGATATAATCATTCTAAAACATTAACTCAATGATAAGTTTTAAAAATTTTATGAAATGTTATTAAAAACGAGCAGAATAGAACATTTGTTCATAAATATATTTGGTATGAACATACTTGGAAGGCTTTAGATGGTGATTATCTTTTAGTTGAAAATATTTTCGAATAATTGAAATTGTCACTTTTTCTTATTTAATTTTAGATAATTTCATTAAACTAGAACCTTTTATTATCAAAATAATTTCTATTAACTATAAGACTATATTAAGAAAGATAAATTTAAATATTACAAGGATATAAAATAATATGTATATTATATATATATATACACTAAAATATATTTTCTTAATTTAAACATTTTTTCCTTTCTCCTACGTATTATCATGCAGGTAAACAACTAACAATCATAATGATTATTAAACTAGTGTGGAAAATTTTTAGAAAGATAAGTAATGGTCACATCCTAAATAATAACATTGTCAATAGACTTTTCTTTCCCCATTTTTTCGTTAAGAATACTGATAACGAAAGCGGAACGAGGACGAAACTAAGTTAATCCCTGGACCTGACCTTGTAATTCGATAAATAAGTACAAAAGAATCATCCATCATTCCTATAGACCCACTTCCTACGTTATATCATAAAGAGATAAGCGAAAGTAGAAACATACCAGTGGGCATAAAAATATCTCCACTTAGGAGCAAAGTTGGTTTGGTTTTTATTTGACGAACCTGGAACAAGAGATTGAATGAAAAAAGTAAACCAACATGATGAAATGTACACAACCTAATCAAACAAACTTTCCAAACAAT
>JAOTAY010000006.1:100194-111706 GCA_025629805.1 Erythroxylum baracoense
TAATTAAAAATAAAATTTTATTTCTTAATATATTTTACAAACCAACCACTATCAATAGTAATGGTAATCATTCCTTCCTTTTAACCAACCATCATAATTATAATAATAATATCCAATCCATTCCTCACTATATTTATTTTCATTCCTATTACCATTCCCCTATGCGAACCAACCGCCCCCTAAGAGTCTTTTTCTTAAATAGAATATATTGTTTCATATAATACCTAATCATATGACCATTTCAATTTCAGTTATACTTGCAAAATGAAAAGTACTTCATATTACGTTACGTATGGTTACTGTGATCCATAGGCTGAGAAGGAACGAAACAAAAATTTGGAGACAAAACATAACAAAAATTGGAGACAGTAAGGTGTTTGGTTGTGACGGACAAAACAGATAAAACTGTTTGCTTCTCGAGGACAAAAATGTGTTTGGTTGCAGTTGACAGAATAGAAAAGCAGTGTCAATGACTAAAGTATCCCTGCAGTATAACATAATTGGAAATATGTAATTCATTGATTATTTTAAAACGAATAATTTGAATTAGTATTTTTTAATTGTATCTATAAATAAGGAATTAAAAATGAGGAACATAAAAATTTAACGAAATGAGCTATTGAATACCCAAAAATTCGTACAAGTTAATAATAAAATGAATTACGTGAAATATTTTTTATAATTATATCAATATTTATTTTAATTGTATTTGTAATTTTTTAATTACGATGAAATAAAACGAGGAACCAAATTATTTATTGAAATGAGAAATGTAAAAATTAAATGAAATGAGTTATTGAATGATAAAAAATCGTACAAGTTAGAAATTCTAGTACATAATAATATAATAAAACATCAAAGCATTCATGGAATTAATTACATAATAGGTTAAAGATACATTGAAGCCTTATATTTTATTAAGAATGTCCTTAATAATAATACCCAAAATGACTCCAATGACAATGAGTAAAACTCCTTGACTCCATGTCATTTTTTCTTCAAAGTTCCAACTTCATTTAGTTGTTCATTTGTTGGAAGTAAAAATTGATTCGGTACTGATGAGGGTTCATTGGCAGTAGGAACAATTTCTTCATTTGGACGAGTCTACCTATTTGGATCCATGACATAAGCGTTCTGTACTTCAACCAAAGTTCGATGCCCCTTGAATCTAGCATTAGGAAACCTCTCAGTTGCCAATTTAACATCATCCCAATTTATAAAAATACCAACTTGACATCCAACAAATACAACATATAAGTTGTATATGCCCATAGTTAAGTACCTGAAAATGAATCATATCCTCATCATTCATACATGTACATAAATGGGAAATATTAGAAAGTTAATAAACTAACCATTCATGATTCATACACAAGTGTACAAACAAAGTCAACAGTTCATCATATCATCATTCAACATCACATAGCCTGTTTGAAGACAATGCAAATCCTAGCTTTCTTGCTAAGCTACTGTGAAGCCAGTAGCTCTACAAAAACGATGAGCCTGAAAGTGACAGGTCACAACCCAAAAATTACAGTCCACTACAAGTAATGACAGAAGCAAAAATAATTAAGCTAGAAGCATTGTTACCATCCTACATTACCATATAATAGTATACCATAACCTACTAATTAAGAAATAAAGTATAAAGTCAGATTTCATCATCTAACAGGCTCCTCACATAAGCCTATTTATGGTCTGTAGTTAAATCCCAGAAAAGATTCCTAGCATGAGCATTCTTTAAGAAGATCCTTGCAGTCCTAACAACTTGTTCAGTAGAGAAGCCCAAATTCCTAAGCTCTTCACCTAACTTAGCTTCAAATTGTCCTACAATGGCATCAACAATGATCTTAACATTCTCTCTACTATTGTCAATGGCACGAGCAAATGAGGCAGCAAGGCTTTCCAACACTTCAATATCCCTCATCTTCCTTTTCCCTTTGTTTTGTTGGTTCCCTTCTGTGTTGCTGGAAGAGGCGACAGAACCAATGAGAGGGGTTGAAGCAGTTGGAGCGAGAGTGGCCGATGGGCCTGTTGGATCTGATGGGGCAACAAGAACTATTAGTGCATCACCTTCAGTTTCATCAGTTTCAAGCTGAGCAACAAGATCTTGCGAGTCTGCACCAGTGGCTCTGTCTCTCCCAAAGACAAACTCAAGTCTAGAGTAAAGCGGAAAAGGCTTTCTAGGAGTGTAGTACTTATTGGGATGTCTCTGGAAAAAATTAGAAAACTTCAGCATGACAAACAAATTATTATTAGGATGCTTTTATAAACAACCAACCAATCCAAAAAAAATTACCCTCATCCATTCTTCCAGCATTTGCTTGCTGTCAACCTCAACGTATTGCTTGCTTTCATTCTAACCAAACCCACTGCAATTCATTATGTTAAAGGCTATCTGATATTTGTCCTTCAACCTCTTATGCTTATTTTTGACATGCCTCTTGTCAATGCCACAATCAGGAGACTTCTCTACCATCATTCTAGCAAGAAGTTGGAAAGTGCCAGGCTTAAATTGCCCATTATCAGCTCTATGACCAGTAACAACTGCGTCCTCCATGATGGTCACAAATGCTTCTGTTTCATCTAAAATCTAAACTCTTGACATTGCACCTAAACCATGCAATGCCATGCCCCCAAACCATTCGAAACCATTTCCATAATTGATTAACCAACATACATTGAAGCTTATTTTCAAATAAAGAAGACAATATTGAATTAAAAGACACATTTAATTAAGTACAAATAAAACAAATAAATAGAAATTTAATTGTGTCTTATCAAATTCAGTTACAATGAAAGTCAACAATATAAAGAGAAATTAAAACAAACCCTCAATTCAGTTACAATGGAAGCCAACCAAATTTAAACCCTCGATTCAATAAAAAACACATTAATTAAATGAAAGTTCACGATTTGATGGTTTCTTCTCCAATCATCAAACATATTCTTAGCTAAATCCTCTCTCCATTGCCTCCATTCATTACTTGTCTCAACACGATTAACAAATTCAGGGAAAGGCGCATCTTCCCTAATTGGCATATCCTCAGCTTCAAGAGGAGTAAGCTCTGCTGGATCATAAGTCATATGCAACCTAATAAAATTATGCAAAAGGCAGCATGTAAGAATGATGTGCACATGAGTGGCTGCTAGATAAAAAGATAGATTTCTAAGGATTTTTCATCTTTTTTCAGTAAACCAAATGCACGTTCAATCACATTTCTGGCAGATGAGTGTCTCTTATTATATAGCTCTTCTGGGTTCCTAGGTGCCCTTCCATCTCTTGCCCAATCTGGAATATGATATCTTGTGCCTCTAAAAGGTGCAAGAAAGCCAGGACCATTAGTATAACCAGCATCTACTAATTATTAATTTCCTATAAACAAATGACACTATTACTATTGATGTTTTGAATCAAACCTTTAAAAAATTTAACAAAATTGTGAAAATTCTTATCTTACATACCCCTTGGAACTTGAAGTCTATTAGGCCTAGTAACAGCATCATGCAGAACCCTTGAATCAGATGCTGAACCCTCCAATCCAGCAAGAACATAAACAAAGTTTAAATTCTTATCACACACCCCTAGCACATTAGTGCATATTTTCCCTTTTTTACTTCTGTATCTGGGTTTGTCGCATGGGGAACTATTATTCCTAAATAGGTCCCATTTAGAGCACCAAGGCAACGTTTTGAATAAAATTCCAACAATAAAAAGATCTAGTTTAGTATGAAATTACATAATTTATTATAGCTAATTAAATTTACTAACCTTAAACCATTTCCATCTATTGTCTGTGCAATTCTTAGGAATTGGTATGGGCTTGACATACAACAAATGTTGAAGCTTCAGTACAGCCTTTAACACACTATGGAAGGCCCTACTTATTGTTTCTCCTGACCTTATAAACCTAACTTGTTGTACTCTATTAGATTCATTTTGTGCTAATATTTTTAGGAAGATTAAAACTTTTTCTTCAGTAGGCACATGGCCATTATTCCTCAACCCACCATGGACTTGAAGCATTTCACATAACAATGTAAATGCATTTAAGTCTATCCTTAAATCCCACTGGCTATTCCTATCACCCTCATTCAAAATCCTATCTATAGTAGCTTTCCTAGTTGGTACCCTCAATGCCCTACTACCTTCAGCATTTTCACTCCTTCGCAGTCTTTTTGTGTATACATACAAGCATAGTAACATGACCATTCTCATCAAATCCAATTCCCCATTCCAAAGGTCAAACAAAGTTAGATACTTAAACATAACATCATGATCCAAGTTATCCATTTGTGAAAATAAAAAATGTCTGTAAAGATAAAAAATACCATGATCATAAACAAGACATAACGAGGAAGTCAAGAATAAAGAACAACTAAAAATTTAATTATCAAAAACAGCAAGCAACCAATTAGCAAACACACCAACTAATTATTGTTATTGTTTCCAAGGAACAAGAAGTAAATGATATAACGAAAACAAATAGGGATTAGTTGAAGTACCTCAGCTTCAATTAGAACAGATGCACAAAGTGAGTAATGTTATCTTCACCCTGAAACAATTGAATCAAAATCAATAAAAGAAGTAAAATTCTGACATAAATATTACAGAACAGAAAAGCACAAATAAATAAAGAATCAATCAATGCCAAGACATCTCTTCATTATTAAATAATAGAAGGTGGTATTACATATACATAGCTGAAGAAGACTTGAGGGAAACCCAATCACTAGAGTCAAGCAACTATTTCTAAGAAAAGGTATATATATATATTCTTCTTTTGTTTTTGGTGATGGGTATGTCTATTTCTTAGAAAGAGAGGCGTGTTAGTATGAAGATGCCGAAGGAAAGGGAAGTGATACCCCTGACACAGAAAACTACACTAAATATGTTATGCAATGTAGCCCCAAAATAAGCCTAACACATACGGTTCAACTTAGCCAGAATCTGCAGACTTTATTCATGTTGTTTACAGGTTTATAATCTGCACTTATATTGGCTATTAGAGAATTTTGCTTTATATGTTCGGGCCAAGAAGGAATATTGGAACTTAAGTTAAGTGCCTTACAAATAGGGATCACATCATAATAGGTTGAGGTCAACTTGAAATTTTTATTGAATCAGTTGTTAAAATAATAAAATATATTGTTTTTAATCAATTAATTATTCAACAAAAAGATATTTTTTTTGTTTAAACTGATTTTTGTCAATCAAATCTGATTGTACTAATACTTTTAAACCTGAATTAAGCCTAAAATTTGATCAATTCAAACTTAACTCATTTGATTTTGGTTTACATGGAATTTAAATTAACAACCTTATTAACAAGTATATACGTAACACTAATCATAATTGTATGTTCAAAGAGAAAATTGTTATCGGGAACATAGCAATAACCATTCATTATTCTTTCAACCATCAAATATGGAAGAACAAATCATCAATGGAGTTAAAACAATAAGAACAAACATAATTCAAAGACATAAAGAGTTAAAACTAGGAATATCTGGCATACATCTAAGCTTGAAAAGTTCAATCACACCAAAGAAAAGCAATTCCCAAGTATGAAACTTGGCCAACAATTTATTGTAGTTACACTTCAAGGACATAAGCTAAATCCAAATCTCTTGTACACAAATATACTTTACTAACTGTTTTTATTTATAAACGCCAATACAAAAATCGAGTTTGTATGTTTTCAATGGCAACATTGATCTGAAAAATAAAGAGATAAGCGAAAGTAGAAACATTCCAATGGGCATAAAAATATCTCCACTTAGTAGCAAAGTTGGTTTGGTTTTTATTTGACGAACCTGTAACAAGAGATTGAATGAAAAAAGTAAACCAACATGATGGTAAGTACACAACCTAATCAAACAAACTTTCCAAACAATCAACCCTCATGTTAATCTGCTTCTTATGTCAATCCCACCTCATTAGCTCAGATTACTATACTAGGTTCATAATACTAGTAAGGCAAAGATTATCATATTTGATTATCAAACTAAAAATAAAATTAAGAGCTGAATGACTACAATTTTAAATTTCCCATTCAAATGCCTTCTTTGATTCCATTCATGAATGAAAACAACAATATGAAATTCAGTAAATTGAAAAGACCTTTATTCAATTGTATAGTTCAGCACCTGACAAGTATCAAAGAATTCCCAAACACAAGTACTTGTATAGTTGATAGAAAGAATTTAATGCAGAACTCTACAACAAATTGGTGTTCCAAAATGTCAACCAAGCAAGAAAAGCATATACTGATTGCGAGTTTCTAAGAGGAGAAACTCATCTGCAACAGAGACAGAGCTAGAAAAATGTAGAGTCAATAATTCATCCTCCATAAAGTAAAAACTTGAGGCTGAAGATTGTTTACAAACACAGAGGCATCAAAGTCAGCAGACGCAAACAAGAGGAATAACTGAAGTCTTGATGCAGAAGACGTTCAATAATTACAAAAGAAAGAGATTGAAGCTGATCTGATGCATAAAACTAGAGGGGAAAAACTGAAGTCTTGATGCAGTGGTTAAAGAGATGCAGCGAAAAGAACAAGTTAGGGTAACAAGGATTCACAGAAGACAAAAACACAACGAAATCAGACAAACCACACTGATCCCAGACGCAAACAAGGGGGGAGATGAACAGCAAATTACCCTTACCTTACAACCGAGACGGACCACAGCAACGAAGGGCGACAAAAGGAGATCACTGGTCGGAGAGGCGTGGTCGGAGAAGACGTGTGTTGTTGGGTCTTGATGGAGGGTCGGCAATGAACGAATGTGTTACCGAAACCCTTCACAAATCGTGGATGTTCTTGTAATTTTACTTGGTTGTTTTGTTTCTGTCTCCATCTCCATTTTCTTGTCCTTTGGTTTTGGAAGGAACAAAAATTTTATGTCTCTGTCTCCAGAGTTGGGACGGAAATTGGTAGAGACAGCAAGCAAACAGGTCGGGAACAGAATTTTTCTGTCCCCGTCTTCTATCTCCACCCATGGGGACAGCAACCAAACATAGGGTAAACACACACCACAGCCAAGCCACACACACACGCACAACGTCTCCTCTCTACACCAGTTACCCAACACGTTTTATTTTTATTCTCCAACACACTCACGCAAAGCACGTTACTCCCCATTGCCAACTCCTACTTCTCACTTTATGCTTTCCTTCCCACGCACAGCATGATGTTTTTCTTCTTATTTTAGCCAGAGCACCTAACTAAGACCACACAAATCACCTACCACTGCATTCCTCTTGGTCCACGCACTCATATTAGTTACAAGCCACTTACTTTTGTCTCCTTCTTTGTCTACTAATTCCTCCCTTCTTGGTCCACGTCCTATACAAGCCACTTCCTTTTGTCACATGTTTGTTCCTTGGATTTTCAAAACCCCTTCAACTTGTAAGCTTCTTTTCACTGGGTCGTTTTCTCCTCTTCAATGTCCCATTGCAACGTTGTCATTTTCTTTTGGTCCATTCTCCAACTATTTTAATGCTTTATATCACCACTACTTACTCTTTCTTTTTTTCTCTTTAATTCCTCAAATACCCTACAATAAAAATTACAAATAATGTAGCATCAATTGTCCAAAAAATTAATTTATGATAATTAAACCAAAATACTACAATTTTTGTCCTTATAGACACAAATTAAATGTAAAGCACAATAATTCAAATAATATTCAAATAATGCCATAAAGATCACTTTGAGTGACAAAAACTAATCCAAAAGATATAAAAAGATAATTGGCTAAATGAGTTTGTCAACTCCCCCACACTTAGCCTTTTGCACTCCTGGGCAAATTATCAGTAAAGAAATCCAACAGTTAAACTCAATGCAAGCAAACATAAAACCGACAAGGCAAGAATATGCAATCAATTCAAACAACCTCTATTCTTAATCAACCAACATTCATGGAATGCTTCGTTGCAAAGAAACTAACACAAGAGACATAGCAAGATAGAAGAAAAAGAAACATAATAGATCTCATATAAGGTCCAAGTGTTTCGCTCATCTCTCAAATAGGAAAATTTCACTCAATCTACCTAGATTAGCACCTACCATAAGCTTGTAAAGATTCTACTATCTCCACCACTAACATACCATAAATTCATGATCAAGGGGACTTGTAGGGTTGTAACGTTGATGAAAGGCTAATGAATAGATGAAATGGGGAAAGTGCATGAGTATTAAGAAACAACTCAAAATGAGTTAAAGTGCAGCGATTAATTGAACACCAAAGTGCAATTATTAACGTTCGAGACCCAATCTTTAATCTTCAATCCACCAAGGGATGCCTTATTCCAGACTTTATTCTTTTTGGCCAAATTATTTTCTTGTTTTTTTGCGTTTTTCTTTTTTTTCTTTTTCTTTGTTTGTTTTTTTTTTGCAAATTTGGCATACCCGAACCCAAGAAGATAAAAATCACAACAGCAATTATGCACATTTAATCATGAAGAACATAACGTAACTCATGCAAAACACATGTTCAAAAAATAATGGAATGAATGAAAGTGAAGGCTCAAAGGGGGTAAGCAAAGGTCAATTGAAATGGCTTGTGTTTGGGCAAAGAGGTTTAGAAAAGAATGCCCCTATCATACCCACAAATCTAGGTATTAATGCAGCTTTGAAAAAGAATCTATACAAGTTCTAGAGGCTAACCAAGCTAGGTAGAAATCACACAAGATGAGAAAGAAAAGTAAGGCTCAAAATTCCTTCCAACAAGGTTTTATCTAAGACATTTCCTTCCTCAATCAAGGTATACCACCAGGTTAGTAACACTGCACCAAAGGCACTCCACTATGCTAATCAACTAAGAATAAAAATTACTCAAATCAAATGCATTTCAAACTGTGACATGTAAATGTTCACATGCGCAACAAGGATTTGAAAACAAAACCCAAGGATTGCAAAAAGTCAAGTAGAGGGTGGGAATCACAGAAGCAAATCGTTCTCAAGAGAAAAACCCAATCAATTTAGCTCAAAAAGTTTAAAAATTTTTTTTTTTAATTTTTCAGATTATTTCAGCTCAATCAAACACAATTTTTTTTAATTTTTCAGATTATTTCAACTCAATCAAACAAACATGCATAATGCAAAGTCAATAAGTGGCAATCCAAGCAGTGATAAAACAAATCAGCAAAAGCAATCCCTCCCCCACACTTAGTCAATGCATTGTCCTCAATGTAAGAAAAACAAGTGTAGGCGAAATGGCAAAAGCAAGGGGAAACTAAACTAACAACTACTAAACAAAAATAAACAACTACAACTACTTCCTACTAGAGAGGTTGCCTCCCCCACACTTACTCCTAATTATCTCAGTAGACAGATATCACCATCAATACAATAGAAAGTAAAGGAGAAGGGTGGAAGGGAACAACCGTGTGATTACAGGGGTCTTTGATCCTCATAGTAGTGCTTAAGTAGATGACCATTAACTTGTGAAACATGACCAGTTACTTCATCTACTAGCTCTACCATACCAAATGAATGCACCTTGGTAACTTTGAAAGGGCCCTCCCATTTGGTGATGAACTTCCCAGGAATCAACTTTAACCAGGCTTTGAACTTTAGAACCTTGTCACCTTTATGGAACTCTTTCCTCAGAATCTGTTTGTCATGGACATTTTCAGCTTATCTTTATAGATTCTGGCATTATCATAGGACTCAAGTCTCATATGTTCAAGCTCTTGGAGTTGCATTGTCTGGTTTTCAAGTGAAGATTCTAGGTCTGCATCACATGCCTTGTCTGCCTAATAAGATTTGTGCTCGATCTCCATAGGTAGATGGCAAGACTTACCATAGAGCAATCAGAAAGGAGACATGCCTATAGGGGTTTTATAGGCAGTCCTGTAAGCCCATAGTGCCTCCTAAATTCTTTCACTCCAGTCCTTGTGGGATGGTTTCACAATCTTTTCTAGTATCCGCTTCACTTCCCGATTAGAGACTTCAGCCAACCCATTTGTCTGAGGGTGGTAAGGAGTGGCCATCTTGTGATTCATTTCATATTTAGCAAGTAGAGACTTGATAGTCCTATTGTAGAAATGTGTTCCTTGGTCACTAATGATTGCTCTTGGAATGCCGTACCTATAAAAGATATTAGAACGTAAAAACTTGGCAACAGTAGAAGCATTATCTTTCCTAGTTGGCACTACCTTTACCCATCTAGACACATAATCTACTGCAAGTAATATATATGAAAACCCAAATGAAGGAGGAAAGGGACCCATAAAATCCATGCCCCAAACATCAAAAATTTCACAAAAATGCATAGGTCTTAAAGGCATTTCATGCTTTCTACCTAGACTCCCAAACCTCTGGCACTTATCACAAGACTTACAAAAAGAATAAGAATATTTGAATAAGTTAGGCCAGTAAAACTCATACTCTAAAACCTTCTTAGCAGTTCTATTAGCACTAAAATGCCCCCCACAAGATAAAGAATGTGCGAAGGTAAGGATATAGTGGATCTCATTATTAGAAACACATCGTCTGATGATTTGGTCGCTGCATTGCTTCCAAAGAATTTGAGCATCCCAGATATAGTATCTTGCCTCCCTCTTCAGCTTATCGACCTGAAACTTAGACATAGAAGGAGGCACAAGATCAGCTACAATATAATTAACAATATTTGAGTACCAAGGCTCCTGAACTGCCAAGGTAAAAAGTGCAGAATCGGGAAAAGAATCAACAGTAAGATCAAAAGAGTCAACTCCCTTAGTGCCTTCGGGTAACCGACTAAGGTGGTCAGCCACATGATTTTCTACTCCAACTCTATCTTTGATTTCAATGTCGAATTCCTGCAGCAACAAAGCCCATCTCGGTAGTCTTAATTTAGACTGTAGCTTCTTGAACAAGTACGACACCGCTGCATAATTTGTAAAAATAACCACTCGAGAGTTTATCAGATATTGTCTAAACTTATCTAAAGCAAAGATTATATCAAAAAGTTCCTTCTCGGTAGTAGTGTAGTTCACTTGAGCAGAGTCAAGTGTCTTCGAGGTATAAGCTATCACTCTAGATTGCTTTTCCTCCTTCTGTCCCAGCATACCACCAACTGCAAAATTAGAAGCATCACAAGAGAGTTCAAACAGCAAATCCCAGTTAGGTGTAGTCAGAATAGGAGGTGAAACAAGGAAGGATTTCAAAGTGTCAAAGGCATGTCTACATTTATCATCAAAGTAAAAATCACTATCTTTTTTCAACAATGTAGAAAGGGGTAAAGCAATTGTACTAAAATCTTTTACAAAGCACCGGTAAAACCTCGTATGCCCCAAAAATGACCTCAAATCTTTAAGACAAGTAAGGTAAGGAAGTGAAGAAATGATTTCGACCTTGGCTCTATCAACCTCAATTCCCTTTTGGGAGATGCAATGACCTAACACTATGCCACTATCCACCACGAAATGAAATTTTTCATAATTTAAAACCAATTTTTTCTCAATGCATCTACCAAGAACACGTTCAAGACTAAGCAAGCAATCATCAAAGCTATCACCATA
>JAOTAY010000006.1:111806-144386 GCA_025629805.1 Erythroxylum baracoense
GAGAAACTCATCTGCAACAGAGAGAGAGCTAGAAAAATGCAGAGTCAGTAATTCATCCTCCATAAAGTAAAAACTTCGGGGTGAAGATTGTTGTCAACCAGCCACCCACAATCTGAAACAATAACATAATCACATCAATACCTGCAGAAAAAGTTTCATCCTATTTTATTTTCTTCTACTATTTAAGACTCATGGAACAACAGTAAAATTCACATACATGCCAGCACAAACTGCAAACGGTTACAAGGTAGCTAAAACCAACATTGATTGTTTCTAAACAGTCACATCTATGTCACAAATGGATAGAAATTTCAGTGTGCGCAAATAGAAAGTAGCATACTTTAGGCAAATGTTACGCAGGCAACTGCAATGCAGAACTCTCAACTAGGAAAATAATATAAATGGAGAGGTACTCCCCTGGAAAAGCACGTTGATAAAAGCAGGACAAATACTTTTAGACATTTGAAAATCCAGCTTCACATAAATCGCCCCACTCTGACAAAAATAAAAAGGTAGACTCTCTATTTCAGTTAATAAAAACCTTATGGTGTACGATCTTAGCATCTATCTCGCATATATAACAAATACAATAACTCATCTTTTAGCCCACTCTTTCCAATATATAGTCCACAGACTGCCAACTATAACTTATGATTATGAGAGGAATAGAAAACAACTCAAGTCATGTTCATCTGTTTGTTAACTCACGATTTAACATTAAAATTACAAACTGTCCATCCACAAGCACTCTATAAGGGCTAAAAAGATGATCAGCAAGGGAACAAGAATTTTCTCTTTCCATTCTGTACTGTTTGGGCAAATCTTTCAGCTTCACAGGCCTAGTGCAAGACTGACAATGAATCTCCAGTCTAACCAGAGTTGCATGTGATTGCACATATTATTCATGGTAATAAATTGTTCCTAAAACAGGATGATAAACACATGGATACAACTATTTCTTGGATAGCCAATATTGACAGACAATTGGTTCATATATAACTGAATGAAATTAAATTCCTCATTCATTCATTGATCAGGGGAAAATTGGTATCATGACAACAATAAATTATGGAGAAGTTTGCAGACATATATTGTACATTTCAACTCAATGAATCAAATAAGCAGTAGATGCCAAGGTTTGGTTCGTCAAAGTTCAAATAGAGCTTTGCCTGTGCTTAAGCTCACTAACAAGAATGAACATCTGAATAAGTTTGGAACATTCTTCTGTTGAACAACCTCAAGCTTTTCTAGATAAGCCAGTAAATACAAAGTGTCAGAGGCATAATGAATGAAATAACAGAAAAGTAAAGTCAACTATTTTCAAACTCCAAAAAGCAAGGCAAGAGACACAACTTTACACAATGGCATGCAGAGATCATACAAGTCATCGTGCAACCAAAACCAATATCCATGACTTAGAGGCATTACAAATGACTACAGGAAGCAAAACATCTTTACTATTTGAAACTTTAAAGACAAGGAACAGAACACTACACAATGAAGATGAGAGGATAAAAACATTTCAATCAAAAAGCTCTTCCGAGATTACTGTATGCTATTACTTACATAATTAACAACTTGGGATTCTTGCTAATTCAGTGATCCACGACACCTGAACAGCAGAGTCGTTAAATTAACATAGGTCAAGAATAAATCAAATAAGACCAACCAATTGAGGTATGCATGCCAATCTTACTTCCTAGAACCACAGTTGCAGGGTATCTTTTTCTCCTCCAAGGGAAATTTGTAGTTGTAAGTAATTTCTTCACCCGCAGCTATATGACGTTTTGCATAAATGAAAATCTTTTTTTCACCTTCAACAGTTATAACCTTGGTATAGCAGTTGGGCTGCAATAGGCAATAATTTCAATTCAGTTGACAATAAATGTGGTTAGTGTATTTGTTATGTTACTCAATATCATGTTTTTCATTGAGCTACCTCACAAGAATGGTTTATGAACCTCGCAATCCCACCACGTTTAGTAGCATCAACCTGAAGAATTGAGCAGAACATTAAGCAATTACTCATTTGTCCTAATCATGTGTATCAAACGCTATGGAAGAAAAATGGAGATGCACAAAATGCAATAATAGCATATCAAAATTCCAAACAATTCAAAAGAAGGTAAATTTTGTTTCTGCAGAGTGTTCTTCACACAAGTCTGCACAAGTCACAATAACTTAGTTTCCTAAAGGATCCAAACTTGTTTCCAAAAGCATTCAGACAGCAATCAAATTACATCAGGAAAACTGTACACTCAAACCAAATACACAATCAATAGCACAAAGTTAGCATCATGTCATGACTAAACCTAAAATATCATGAGTCTACTAACCACATAACCATCGTCAAGTCTAAAGAGATAACTGCTTCCAATTCCCATCTTCTCATAAAGTCGCTCCCGTATATCAGATATCTATAGCATGTAAAAACCAAGTCAGAAAAAAAAAAAGATAAATCTGAGCAGAAAGCAAAGGGAGCAGAACAAGGAAAGAACAGAAAATAAACAGAAAAATGAAGTGCAAGAGTGAAGTGAGGGTTAAAGTTAAAGTAGTTATTACATCAAATAAATTCACAGTTGACCAAAATTCAAACTTACACGAGGACGAATCAGTTCACCAACATATTCAATTACAAAGTCTTCAGCCTCAATTGGCTCTAGTGCAACAATACCCCAATCATGTATCTTGCTACGTTGAAAACACAAACGCTTTTTCCTTGCCTGACAAGCAACAAGTGGTTAATATGAACAAAGACAGCCAAAGTCGTTCCAATGCAAATAACATCTCTCACTAATAATAATTATCTCCGCTCACCTTCAACTGGGTGGCTTTTAAAAGATCAGCACCATCTGCAGCAGCAAGAAGATTCCGAAGTCTCACCCTGTTGGTTCTTGCAGAAATGCCCTTAACATTTGGAAATTGAAAATGAGACATAAGTGCCTCATAACCAGAGGATTTGGAGTAAACAGATTGGTTTCCCCTAATATGAGCTCTTTCAGCTGGACTTGCATTGAGTGACCATCTATGCCATTCCCACCCATTGATTGAAGATCTAGCACATCCATTAGATCTAGGGCAAGGATTCAATGTCTTAGATTTGCTAGACGTTCTCTTCTCCACAGTAGGTTGCCTATTCGTTGTCTGCTTGGTAGCAATATTTGCTACTTTTAGAACCTTCCTAGGATGTGAACCGGAAACAGCATCATCTGGAGACTTCCTCTTTAACTTTGAGACCTTAAGAGCTGCAGACAAGACAAAGCACGTAAAATAACATAATACTCAAATTTTAGAGAATGTAGGACCAGCAATTCACTGCTAACAGCATAAGAATACATCAAATCCTTACTTTTCTGCTTCTTGTTGGAAGAATCATGATGGATCAGTTCCTCAATTTCCACATCAGGCCCACTACTATGCATGGATTTTTCAGTGTTGTTATGCTTCTGACAGATTTCTGATATATTAGCCACTGAGGGAATATCTTCTTTGACTTTTTTATCTGCAAAAGGTAAACAGTAATGGCTACAACCAAATACAAGAATGTTTCATTAAGAAAAATGTCCATATATATAGCTATACATATATGAAAAGGGAAACAATGACATACCATGAGAAACTTTCACAGTACTGCACACTTTATGATGACTAGCAGTTCCTACTGACGGATGGTAACTTGAACTGCTTTTAACAATGCTTTTTAAAGGGCCCTTATTATAAGTTGATCCAATTTGGTCCTTTGTTATTTTTTTCTTCTTGGGAGTTATGGTAGCAGGTCCACTTCTCAAATTTGCAGAAACTTCTTTAACACCATGCTGCTTTCTTGACTTCTCTATGCGCCCTTTGTGTATTACAGAGTCAGTTGGATTCATGGACAACTTCTTTACCAATTTCTTCTTACGGTGGTATATGTTACCAGTAACCAAAGATGAAACAGATAAATCTGAATGATGAAATTCCTTTGGCCGTTCCTGACAAAGTATATAATATTTTCAAGTATGAGATAAAGAGAACTACTTAAAGGCAGAATTAATCAAGTATACCCCCAAAAAAAAAGGAAAACAAAACAATAATAGTTAAGGGGAATGTTCTTAGACCTCATAAGAGAAACTCATCTAGAATTATCAATTCATACCTCATTGCCACCAGGTTCACAACGTTTTTGGGAAAACCCACTATATCCAAGGAACTGTTGAAGTGCGTCATCCACAAGCAGTGATTTCAACTCACTAAGGACATCATCATGCAGTTTCTGCCTACACAGTGCCATGGCCACATACTGTGCAATCTTAGATGTAGACTCACTGGCTCTTGAAGGTTGTAATACAAACAGGGATGAGGGTACAATAACTCTAGCATCCTTTTCAAGTCCAGGTGGCAGTGGTTCATCAGTATTTTGGTCATCATCAAAATCATCAATATATGAACAGGTTTTTGTGAAAGCATTTTTCAGGAAATCAGACATACAATTCTGATGCACAAATGGAGAAAGCGATTTCCCAGCTTGCGTGTTCATTTCAACGGGCACTCTGCTAGATTCAGTAAACTCATTTTGGAAACAACTGTATTCAGTTGTCCTGTAAGATCTAAAAGAGGATTGGAGACTATCCTGAAGCAACACAAACGTATCAGTATATTGTTTCAGACTCCACTGAATTTGCACAATTTTCTACATTTTATCACTTTAAAAGGAAAGATAATTAACTAAAGGGAAAAGACCAAAAGATGCATAATGTGCACCTCATGAAAATTCTCATCCCTTGAAATGTTAACTGCTTCTTTCATTCCCTCCTTAACAAGAATTTGTGCATATTCGTACAAAAATTCCTTCACAGACATGTGTAACTCGTTTTCAACACTTTCAAAGACGCAATTTACGTCATATACACCATCTTTGTGCTGTTGAGTATTTGGTTTGCATGATTTTTCTTCAACAGATGCAGATGAATGCCTGATAGATATCATTGACTGATCATGCTTAGTTTGGAAAAGCTCAAAACCAGGAGAGCAACTGCTACCAGCAGAGGCATCTCGTGCACATAAGACCTGCAAACCAGAGGAACGTTATTTCAAGAGATTTGAACATCCAAAAAGGAAGGGTACAACTAATCTGACTACGCACAGGTTTACTGAATAAATGTGTATTCTCTTTTCTATGATCATCATTGTTGCAAGGTACTCTAGTCTTAGGTCCATCAACCCAAAGTTTTCTATTTCTCCAGGAAGTTAAATACTCTGTTAGTGGGTCATGATAAATGGCATTCCACATGACTTCCATGCAACAGTTGTAAAGGGTTGTACAAACAACTTCGAAAGTCCCCCAGAACCTATCAATGCTACCAACAGACTTGACACTCTTTCTTGCACGCCCATCAAGTATATCCTCAGAGGCTGCAGCCTCAAGTATAGGGGAATTAAGGTTCATACTCCTGCCAGGAAAGTCACCCTGTTGGACAAAACACTAAGAAGTTAGTTATAAGGTAGAAAATGATTTCGAAAGTTGCACCATCAAATTGGAATCCTCTTGATGACAGAAAGAAATTACTTCAATTTGCAAACTTACTATTTTCTCATCTGTGGAGCCAGTTTTGGCAATCTGATTATTGATCTTGAGATGCCTCTGAGTTTTCTTTGTGTTGGCTAATTCTGAAATGAGAGAGCTCACTATCTCATCCACAAATGCTCTCCGTGCTGCTTTCATAATTCCATAATGAAGTTGACTGGAAATTTCCTTGGAAATTTGAGATAGGAAGTTTGGCAGAAACACACTTGTATCAGCTTGTCCATCACATTTTAAAACAGATTCTGGTTTATTTGCTTGCCATAAATTGATACAAGTTAGCAATGGAAGGGGTCTATACTTATTTTCAGCATGATATATCTGCCAAGCCAAAGATGACAAAGAAAGGATGAGAAACAGGAATTAAAAATAGTGCAGGCAATTGGCAACAGATCAGAATCCAAGTGACAATAAATATCCAATATGAAAGAGAAGCAAGCTAGAACTTCTTCATATCAGTCATGAAGATGCAGTTTAACATATTAAGAAATGACCAGATTCCCAATTCCCAATGCAAATAGGAACAACTACTGGACCTTCTAAGAACCAACCACACAATGTACAGGAAGATGACCACAAAAGATAACAGCAAGGAAATGCAATTGCATCAATAAAAATTATGAAACATGAAGTTACAATTGATAAGTAAATTTAAAAAGAATCTGCTATCAATAGTATCTAGGATTTACACTATCCAAGAAGATCAAATAAATATTTCTTTTACAAAAGATGATTATATCTAATTTATCAAGATTTATTGAAGCATCATGTTACTTATAAGAACTTCTTTATGGTTCTCCTCATTGCCCTACGTATTGGCCTTTATACATTAACCTTTCTTCAAACTACTAGGATATGGTGTCAAAAAGATTAAGAAATAGTAAGTAATATGTCCAAGCAAAACTGAGTGTCACATCATGAAATCCATAATTCAAATCTCACCATCACAGAATCCTGTAAGTATCCATATTTATGTGAAGAATAAAGTTCCAAAAGGGAATGAGGTCCGTGTTTTCCTTCATCATCTTCAAACAACCAACACGAATCTGCAGCTGACTGAAAGAAATGAAATATATGCAGAAAGATAAATTTGGGTAAGTACTTTGAATTGCTTCTTGGTGAAAGCAAGCAAGATACAGAGAGAAAGAGAGAGAGATGCGGTAAATAGAAATAAAAAAAATAGGGCCAACAAACAATACCACTTGCAAAAATGGTTCAACAGAGTTAGACAAATCAGATCTTGAGTTGCAGTCGTGAGAAGTGTGATGGGGATGTGAATTGGGCATCAACTGTGCATTTGGATAAAATGAGAGTGGAGCAGTATAATGATCAAATGCAGCTTGGTTGTTTGCTGCACTTCTATCAAGATACGCAAAGCCAGTAGCAACATGATCAGGGAACTGTTTGAAGTAATTCAACGGGACCGGATTGCTTAATGTTCCATTAACCACAGGATATACAGGAAGGTCCTCGGGCAGAAAACCAGTTGATAAACCTTCAAAAAGTTGTTCTTTGATATAAGGGCCACACATCTGCCCATTTTCATTAGTGTATGTCCATGCATTCACAAAAGCAGGCTGCCTATGTCCATAATATCCCTTGTCCTGATATGAGGTTCCTCCTGTACTACAAGAATCTGGAAGGTCACCAGCACTACCATTTGACTTGCAACTCATAGAGGAATCCGATTTTGATTCATTTCTTTCATCATAATAGCAACAAGATGTTGAAGCGTAACCAGAAAGAAAGCACCTAAATAGAATTGGCACAATTAAATGGGTTATAGCTCAGGAAGCTCCTAATCCAATACGATGAGATTGAAATTTAGCAAATAATACGAGAAGATAGAGAGATAGAAAAAAGTCATTACCCATGAGACAAGTATTCTCTGGCATTCAACTGAAATGATGGTGTAGCATCATCATTATAGTTGCCAATTGAGATACATGAGTCTAGTACTTGATGTTCTAATTCTGAAACTTTTAATCTCTTTCTAGAAAAGAAAGAGTTATCATGTTCCTGGAGAATGAATGGTGAAGAAACCATGCTAGGAAAGGCTCCCTTTGAAATTAATAGTCTGGTTCAATAATGCATAAAACATAAGCAAGCTGCTCCTGAAAACCATGGAAACAGGACTCGGGATTAATATGATGCACATATAACCAAGTAGTTAAAAGTTGTTTAAAAGCTTCAACAAAGTCTACTCTCTATTTGCCACCAAAATTGGCCTTCACCTGTTTGACCACTACGTTTTTTTTCAATGACCATGCGCTAAAACAATTAGGTAAAGCTTAAAGCATATCCAAGAGAGTATATTATATTTCATTCCTCATTCTCGTGTGCAATGCAAGGTAAAAAAACACCGAGGAGGTCAATTCTCTCGCTAACAAATGAATCGACCACACATCAAAATAACATCGTACAGGAAAATTCAATAAACACAAGATTATGCCAAACAATAATAAATCGGATCCAATCTATCACCCGAGGGCCGAAACATAAGTAAATAATAAGCTTCCAGCAAGGCAAAGAACAATGGAAACAGAAAAAAGAGCACCTGCGATTATGATCGACGAAGAAGTCTTCTCGATCTCTATCTGAATAATACTAAAGAGTAATTTAGGGTTCGTAATGTACTTTACCCAAATCAACGACGGCTAATGATTGTGAAACGAGGGATCTATCTATTTTGATCAACCATTCGAAGAACGCAGACAAGCTCTATAACAATCCCAAACTAGCCTTTGGCGCCCTATGCATCCTCCTCGCTCTCTTTGCTTTCTTAAATTCTACGTTTTCTACTTCTCCGAGTGTATCTTTTGCGCCCGACATCTTTTTACTTTTATTTTTGGCCCACGTCCAAATAAAATATTGGTTTTCCTTTCTATTTGATGGAATGTTAAGATTAGGGTCGGCAAAAATTATTCAATCTGATTGATCCAAAATTAACAGATTTAAATTGTGTTAGTCTAGTTTAGAACCGAAATACGATTTTTTTAAAAACTCAAACTAAGCTGCCCAATCCGGAATTAGCAAATTTTGAAAGCTTTTAAGTAATTTTTTATTAAAATAAGGTCTTTTTTATTTTTATAATTTAAAAATACATATTTAATTAAACTCATCCTGAGTTTAACCAAAAATACAACCACCCAAACGCAATTAGGTTCAAGCTCGAGCTTGAAACTTTAAACCCAATTAAACCTCAATCAAACCTAAGCCAAACACACAAAACTTTTTTGGTAGACTCAAATTTGAGTCGACTCAAGTGACCCAATTTATTGTTAAGTCTATTAAAGATGGATCCATTCCTGCCAAAATCAATATTTTGGATCAAATTTTAAGAGGATATTTGAAATCTAATGAATTCAATTCAATTCATTAATTTTATGTAATTGAATTCAATTCATACGTTTAGAATGCTAAAAAAATGACTTAAATTCAACAACTTAATTGAATCTCATTTTCTTTATGAATTCGATTCACATCTCAAATGGTACGATTTGGTGTCTAAATTGAATAGTCAATTCTTTTCAAAACATTAAAAATTCTTTTTCCAAATATACACATCATAAATATACAAATTACCACAAAACACACACACACGGATTACATACTATTTTTAGTTAAGGATAAAAAAGTCATATGAAGTAGTTTAATTCATTTTTATTGTGTTCTGAACAATGTAATTGAATTCAATTCTAATATCTATAGATTTATTTCAAACAGTATAAATCAAATTTAATTAAATCTCACAACTGTAATTGAATCCAATTCATAAATGAATATAATTCAAAAGTTTTCAAACAACATATAAATCATATTAACCCTCTAAATTGAACCTTTGAACAAATTTTAAACTTGGTTCGAACCGTCTTATAAAATGTTAGACCTATATCTAGCTAAGATATTATTTTATTTATTTATTAAATGCATATGCATAAATAAATCAAATAGGGAAATGTAAGAGCGACTTTTTGAAAACTAGAAAATTAAAAGACTTCAATTAAAGGAAAAGAACTCGCAATCATCAAAATTCATATACTTTGTGAAAATAATCACCAACTCCAGAGTCCAAACACTAGAAAGCTCCCAAACTATAACTAACTTGTTTGCAAAGAACACTGATATTTGAAACACTAGAGTCCAAACACTAGAAATGCTCTTACAATCACTACGATGCATTCATTATCCATTTGAAATGTTTAATAGTGAAATGGGTAATTTGATAATTGGCTTGATCTAGTTCATTACGTTCTGAAGTCAACTCGAAAGTCATAAATTTAAGTCCAAAAAAGTAGTAAACAGATATTAAACACCGGCGGATATTTTGAGAAGCAGAAAGCACATCGGCGTCCACATCCAATATTACTGTACCGACCCGCACCATGTAAACATTTGAATATATTTGCTTTTTTCTTTCCTACGAGAAGGAAAGATAGAAAGATGACTACCAGGAGTTAGTGGAGAGTGAGGAACGGCGAAGAGACGAAAATGGAAGATGCATCGACGAATATCATATTCTCAGACAACTGCGCATAGAGCAGGAAACAGATGCTTCTTCATTCTCTTCTCTTTCGTCTGTGAGAGAGATGATGGAGACAGTAAGAACAGTGGCCAACAGAACAGGTATCTGAAAATCTGCAATTAAATTACAGAAACGTACTTGACCCGAAAAATATTTGCCCCGATCCGATACAACCGACCGACTTATTCTCAACCCGATTCATTTAACAGGAACTTGAACCTACTTGACCCGAGACCATTCGACCCAACCCGACTTGAACCTACTTGACCCGAGACCATTTACCCAACCCGACTTGTTTAGGCCCATGTTGACTACATCCGGAAATGATAGAGATCATTGCTTAAAAAGGCCCGATCCAGTTGGCCTATGTCCCCACTTCCTCCTAACCATTTACAAATTCCTTCATACTCAGCACAACTTGATTCAACCCGACCTACATAGAAATAGCTTGGCCCAACCCGACTTGAACCGACCCGGACCGAATAGTCAAAACGGGTCAACCAGCCGAAAACGCCGCGAACCACCGCAAAACAGAGTTTTTTGAGCTCTGCAACCCATGGGATTTTTGCGAATTTAGCAGCAAAAAAAATTGCTCCTGTTTGTCGGAGACGTTCTTCCGCTGGTCAGGTGATGGAAATTCACTGAATTAAGCCTATTTCGGGTAAATTTCCCGCTGACTAGTCCCCTTTCTTTACCTCCAACTTCAGAACATATTCCACTAGCTTTGGTTCCCAGAAAATGTGGATGAACGCAGAATCGTATATTCACAAAATACTCAACGCTTAATCACCTCCATTTCATACCTATTTCTCCAAGAATCTGGATCATTGAAAATGAACAACGATCTTAAAGCAACCTGTGGACCTCCAAAGAGAATTTTCCCTAGAGATCTCATCGAATAGAAGAGTGGCGTAACTTCAACTTTGTAAGATTCAAACAAGAAACCCGTAAGAACACATTCGGGAGAGGAGGATGAGAGCATTACATGGAAAGGAATTCGCAGACTTCTTCTTGAACGCCGAGGAGGCTCAGGGAGAAGAACGATTCGAGGCTCCGTAATTCATAAGCCTCGTTAGTTAAAATTTAACAGGGTCAACACCGTACGATTCCCTTTTTTTTCCCATATAAGTACAATTATAAAATTTAAGTGAAAATAAAGAGATAATAAAATTAAAAACGGATCGTATTCAGATTTGGCCAAGATTTCTAATACTGTAACTTGACAAATTGCTTTGAACTATTTCGATTTTCGAATGACTCAAAATCTGAATACCATCATATTTAAATTTAACGGTGTCTCAATTTGTTTTCGTGTTTGACAAGTTTTTATATGGTCAGAATCCTATGTGACCCATTGCAATACAAATTTGATGTGTTTAGTAAGTATATGTATGGTATTTTAGATTATACTCAGTGTAGTCTAATTTAAAGTCAACGGATTAAAATTTATTTAACTAAATTTTAGGATAAATTTAATTTTTATTTTAATTCTCAAACTTTGGACCAATGTCAATCTAAGGCTGTGCAATTCAACTCAGCCAAATCCACCACCAACAACAACAACAAGAATCATAATAACAATAATAATAATAAGAAGAAGAAGAAGAAGAAGGACATGTTAATAAATAATAATAATAATGTAGTTAGTGGAAACTATTCAAATTTTTTGGTTTTTTTGTTACAACCTGTTTGGAACATAGTGAATTGAATTCAATTAACCTGTTTGGAACAAAAAAACAGCCATGAATTGAATTCACATGTGGGTTTAAAATCTACTCTCTTTGTAAATTCAATTCACGGTATAATTCATGTGAATTCAATCCCGCAGCAACTCTTTTTTTTAACGTTGAAACTCAATAATACCCACGACTCCAACACAATAACCCTTTTTCCAACATCAGACAACGCCGCTCTTCTCCCAACAGCATACGACGCCACTCTTCTATTATATTCCTAAAGAATTGTTATTCTATTACTTATTTATTCGATCAGGTGAATCAAACATCTTATTAGATTTGGAAGTCCTTTCAAAAAATTTTGGGTTAAACTCAGGCTTAACCAATTAAAGATGACATTTGAGCTTGAGCCTGATTCAATCGATATGGCCTGAGGTTAACGAATTGAGCTTAGGTTAACCAGGCATCGAGCTTATTTTTTTAAAAAATAGAGCCTTAAGTATGACTTAAGCTCAATTTAAGTTCGAACTGCCTAGATCAGGTTTGAACTGAGGCCTAATAATTATAAGAAAAATTGGGCCAACTCAAGTTTCAAGTTACTTCAACCCAAGCCTTGGCAAAAGGTGTTAGATCAAGCTTAAGCTTGGTAGGGGGGTGTTACGGTTTGATCTAATTGTAAAGTATAAGACTTTGATCTCACATTGATTAAATACTAAGTTGGTGAGAGATTTATAAGAACTTTGAGCTCTCCATCTTTACAAGCTAGTTTTTGGAGTGTGGCTCTCCTAAAGTCCTTATCAATAGATATCAAAGTCAAGTTTCGAAGTGGTGGCCTGGGAGTGTTAGCCGTGACCGACATGGTCATGACCAATAAGAATCTAAGAGTGGTGACCTTAAAGTGTCAGCCGTAACCAACAAGAATATTGGTCCTTATAAAAAGGCCAATAATACGATTTGATCCAATTGCAAAATATAAGATTTGGATCTCACTTTGATTAAATATAAAATTAGTATAAAATTTATAAAGACTTTGAGCCTTGATATCAGCAGGCTCGGCTTAGGCCAATGTCATCCCGCAGCCCATGCCATCCGCTGTTAAAGTGACATTGGATTAGATAATTGATTATCCCAATAATTTGGATTGTTTCTAAGTATTTGCATAAACAAATATTAAACATCCTTTCAAAGGTGTCTCGGCGGATAGTTTGAGAAGAAGCAGAGAGTATCAGTCTGGCAAACAGCCTGTCCTTGAAAATTAATAGAAGAAACGAGACTGGACCATGACCATGTTTATATATATGTGTGTGTATAATCATGCATATTAGCAACGTATGATACATCAAAGAAATTGCTTCAGAGCAAGTTTTCATGGAGCTTTGCCTCTGCTTTAGCTTTGCTCTTACCTTGTTGCTATAGTAATATATATCTACAGCTGATCACGTGACTTCTTGTTGATTGCTTGCTTTCTTTGGACAGATTTCAAACTGCAACGAAAAAGATCTCTCAAATGCAGGTGAGCGCAGGTCTAGTCGCCGGTTCTCACCAAAGGAATGAACTCGTGGTTATCCTTCGAGATTGTGAATCTCTGGTATGCTATGTTCTTTTGTTTTTGGTTTAATCTTCATAAGGAAGATGGAAATGAAGGATTGAGTTGATTTTGAGTGAATTCCCGCCTGTTGTGTTTCTATGAAGGCTAAGCCGTTAGAACGGTTAAGCGGGAAAACATGCCATATATGCGGAGACGAGGTTGGGATTGGTGGTGATGAAGAAGGAGAGCCGTTCGTAGCCTGCAACGAGTGTGCCTTCCCAATTTGTAGAACTTGTTATGATTACGAGCGTAGAGAAGGCAATCAACTCTGTCCTCAGTGCAAGACCAGATTCAAGCGTCTCAAGGGTAACTTACCAATACCATCTGTACTTTTCTTAGTTTAACGGTTTGAGATATTGTTAAACGGATTCAAGGATTACTTCTTTTACACGATACTGATAAGAATGAAGGAAAATAGTAAAGAACGTGGGTTTTGAAGAATAATTAAGATTTGGGCAGTGGCAGTGCAGGTTGTGCTAGAGTTGAAGGAGACGAAGAAGAAGATGAAGTGGATGACTTAGAAAACGAATTGAATTTCGATTATGGATTCACTGAGAAGGGGAAACAACACAGTGCTACTCCTTCTCAACTCCATTCGGATGATCCTCTTCCTTTACTTACTGATGGTCAAGTGGTAAGCAAGCACCACATACTCTCAGTTACTCCATTTCTATGCATTCTGTTAGATTACGTGGAAATCTTATCCTGCAGGTTGATGAGATTCCTCCTGACCAGCATGCTTTGGTCCCTTCATCTTTGGCTACTGCCAAATGGATCCGCCAGTTTCCTTTACGGGATCCTACACTTCCCGGTAACAACTGTTCCATTTAAAAGGAATTGAACAGATGCATTCAATTATGTATGACTAGTTCTTAATTTGCAGTGCGACCAAGACCACTGGATCCTTCCAAAGACTTGGCTGCTTATGGCTATGGAAGTGTTGCTTGGAAGGAGAGGATGGACAACTGGGAGCGAAAACAAGAAAAATTGCAACTCCTAAATCGCGAAAATGCTGGTGAAAACTGGGATTACGATGGTGATGATGGCCCTGATCTTCCCCTGTAAGCAAGCAACAACCTCATCACATCTGGAACCTCATTTCCACCAGTATTGCCATTTTCAAACACCAACTTCTCTTTCATTTTCCATTACAGTTGCACATCCTTCTTCTTCCTTTTAGATAGCCGTAGGAATATTGTTATTTATTATGTTTCTTAATTCTTCATTATAAGTTTGAATATGCCTATGCTTGCTGACTAAAGTCACAAATAACTGCTCTTGTTCCCGGAGCAGAATGGATGAGGCAAGACAACCATTATCACGAAAGTTGCCTATTCCTTCAAGCCAAATCAGTCCTTATCGTATGATCATCATTATGCGACTTGTAGTTCTTGGATTCTTCTTTCATTATCGAGTTACCCACCCTGTCAATGATGCTTATGCTTTATGGCTTTTGTCTATCATCTGTGAGATCTGGTTTGCTATTTCATGGATTCTTGATCAATTCCCAAAGTGGTTTCCTACTGACAGGGAAACTTACCTGGACAGGTTATCCCTGAGGTACATATTCTGCTATCTGTCGGTCTGCAGTTCTCTCATACACAAAATGCATATTGGATTTATGTTCCTGCTTGTTTTTACTTTTTGGTCAGATATGAGAAGGAAGGCCAGCCTTCTCAACTCTCTGCTGTAGACATTTTTGTCAGTACTGTTGATCCATTAAAAGAATCACCTTTGGTGACAGCAAACACAGTTCTGTCTATACTTGCAGTTGACTACCCTTTCGATAAATTCTCATGTTATGTTTCTGACGATGGTGCTGCAATGTTGACTTTTGAGGCATTGTCAGAAACATCTGAATTTGCTAGAAAGTGGGTTCCTTTCTGTAAGAAATTTAGCATTGAGCCACGTGCACCTGAGTGGTACTTTGCTCAAAAGATTGATTATCTCAAAGACAAAGTTGATGCTTCTTTTATCAAGGAACGAAGAGCAATGAAGGTAATAAGGCTTCAAAACCGACTCTCTTTTGTCTTATCCTGTTTGTCCACACATGAATGCGCGTTTTTGTGAAATGCAGAGGGAGTACGAAGAGTTTAAAGTTCGAATCAATGCTTTGGTAGCCAAGGCCCAAAAGGTTCCAGAAGGAGGTTGGACAATGCAGGATGGGACTCCATGGCCTGGAAATCATGTCCGTGATCATCCTGGGATTATTCAAGTATGTACAATTCTCACTTAATGGTATTCTGAATCTGATATCTTCTGCGGTTAAGGACCTATCCTCGATGCTTCGTAGGTTTTCCTTGGCCAAAGTGGGAGGCATGATAGGGATGGAAATGAATTACCACGGCTTGTATATGTCTCCAGAGAAAAGAGACCTGGATTTAATCACCACAAAAAGGCTGGAGCTATGAATGCTTTGGTGAGTAGTTAGAAATAGTACTCTGATCCTTCACATTTCAAATTCATATAACAGGATGCAATTTTATGAATTAATCATGGGCTTATCTTTCGATCAGGTCAGGGTCGCTGCCGTTCTTACAAATGCTCCTTATCTTTTAAACTTGGATTGTGATCACTACATTAATAACAGTAAAGCTCTTAGAGAAGCAATGTGTTTTATGATGGATCCATTACTTGGAAAGAGAGTGTGCTATGTTCAATTCCCTCAGCGATTTGAGGGTATTGACAGGCATGATAGATATGCCAACAGGAACACCGTATTCTTTGACGTAAGCATCCAATACTCTGACCTTCCTAATTTCTTTATAGCTTGTTTCTTGTTTGCAATATGATGCATAATTCCTCCACCACCACAGATCAATATGAAAGGATTAGACGGTATTCAAGGACCAATATATGTTGGCACTGGATGTGTGTTTAGAAGGCAGGCACTTTACGGATATGATGCTCCAAAAGCAAAGACATCCCCAACTAGGACGTTCAACTGCTGGCCTAAATGGTGCTGTGGTTGTTGTTGTTCTGGAAGGATAAAAAAGAAGACAGACAAGCTAAAGACAGAGTTGAATAAGAGAAGTTCCAGGGCATCTCCATCAATAGGTGCTCTGGAAGGTATTAAAGAGGGCATTGAAGGTAATGCTTGTGACGTTGGGTGGCCAGTTTTTCAGTTACCAAATTCTAGGGTCACTATAGTCTTAGTAAGACAATACCATTGCAGTTTGCAGTCACTCTAGCTTAAGCTCGCCGAACACTCCCGCTCAGTCTGATTACTCCGATTGCCAATTGAGTAAGCTTGCAGATCTCAGCCGTGTGCAAAAGATTAGTAATGTAGTTGTTGGTGATTTGCCATAAAGTTTAAACTTGATAAGGATCCAATGCTGTATTTGAGAATATAATTCCTTTACTGTGGATTTCGTTAGTTGCTGACTGTAAAGAAAGTTATCAATATTGCACTCATAATTGTGCCCAGCTGTCTAATTTGAGATTTTCGGGCCATATTGATGATTTGCTTCCCCTTCGAGTTCGTTCTTTCTTAATTTTTATGCTCAGTTGGTTAGTAACTTTGGCTTTTATGCAGGAAAAGAAGGAAAAGATTTGACTGTCGCGTCAGAGAAAAAGATGGAAAAGATGTTTGGACAATCTCCGGTGTTTATAGCTTCTACCTTGCTTGATCATGGTGGTACGCTTAAAAGTGCCAGCCCTGTATCTCTGCTAGTAGAAGCTATACACGTCATTAGCTGCGGTTATGAAGATAAAACGGAATGGGGAAAAGAGGTAGAGCAATTTCGTAATTTGCATAGAATTTTCACCATTGACAAATCTTAATTCAAGTTGACGTTTCTTCTATTCCAGGTTGGTTGGATTTACGGTTCTGTTAGAGAGGACATATTAACGGGTTTTAAAATGCACTGTCATGGATGGAGATCTATTTATTGTATGCCTGCTAGGCCTGCATTTAAAGGTTCTGCACCCATCAATCTTTCTGATCGTCTGCACCAAGTCCTTCGATGGGCTTTTGGATCAATTGAAATATTTCTGAGCAGGCACTGCCCTCTCTGGTACGGCTATGGAGGGAATTTGAAGTGTCTAGAGCGTCTGTCCTACATAAACGCTACTGTGTATCCTTGGACATCTATTCCTCTCCTGGCATATTGTACTCTTCCAGCTGTGTGCTTGCTGACAGGGAAATTCATAACTCCTGAGGTATACTATTTATAACTGTTGACTTGTGATTGAAACATAGTACAGTTGCTACTTTTTTCATGGGACGTATTCATTGTCATAATTTTCTGTTTTAACATTTCAGCTCAGCACCGTTGCAAGCATGTGGTTCCTGTCCCTTTTCATTTGTATCTTTGCAACAAGTATATTGGAAATGAGATGGAGTGGTGTTGGCATTGATGAATGGTGGAGAAATGAACAATTTTGGGTGATTGGAGGGGTATCGGCTCATCTTTTTGCAGTCTTCCAGGGGCTTTTAAAGGTTCTAGCTGGTTTCAATACGAACTTTACGGTGACATCAAAAGCAGGGGACGATGAGCAGTTCTCGGAGCTGTACACGTTTAAGTGGACGACATTGCTAATTCCACCAACAACTCTACTGATAATAAACCTGATTGGAGTTGTTGCCGGTATTTCAAATGCAATAAATAATGGCTATGACTCTTGGGGTCTATTGTTTGGGAAGCTGTTTTTTGCCTTCTGGGTGATAGTTCACCTCTATCCTTTCTTGAAAGGACTACTGGGGAGGCGGAATAGAACCCCCACAATCATAATTGTTTGGTCTATTTTACTTGCTTCCATCTTCTCTCTTCTGTGGGTTCGGATTGATCCCTTCCTTGCCAGGTCGCATGGACCAGCTTTAGAAGAATGTGGATTGGAGTGCAATTAGCAGTAGTTGGACGAATAACTTGTGCTTTAAGATAAACAATATTCATCCTCTCTTCTTACCTATAGATTGTATGGAAAATATGAAGCTTTGCACACCCCGTGAATATGCAACAGCAATACAAGGGCGCATGCATTCTTTGAATTCGGACTCCGAATTTGAACTCTCCATTATTAGGGTGCAATTGACATGTAAAAGCTGCATATTTGTTATTTGCTGTATACCCCCAAATCCTCATCAGTATTTCCAGAATCCAAGTGCATTGAGCAGCTTTTCATTTCAAGGCGTAGCATAAAAATTTCTATGTATGTAACAAAGTGTTCAGCTTGCAACAGCAATGTAATATTAACCACTTATGATGGAAACCAATTATAGCACAAGGTATATAGATCCATGTCCCCTCTTGTTCCATAAACACATCTAATTTTGGACAGTTACTTACAAAATCAAGTAACTAATTTCATTGTCTGTTACAGGTGCTTAAGAGTCTTTAAGGCGTCAAGCAAATACAACTATGGACCAAACCCAGCAAGAAGGAAAAGATTATGGATTGAAGTACATCTTATATCAAATAAGTATAAACATCACGGCAAACTCATTCAGTGATTCCCAACACCAATCACCAACACAAAGTCAAAAGTGTGACACTAAAAAAGAGTTTTGCAATTTGCAAAAATAACGCAGTAAATATCATTGTGTAACTTGCCAAAGCTGGACTTTTCCTTATGTGTGATGACACAAGAAATCCAAAATGTAGTTGGAGGAATCTGTTGCCAAACCTGCAACCAGTATAATCTTGCTGATGTATCAGGTATTACTACACAGATCGTTGAAGCTTGGAAGAATGATGTAATGACACATGATCGTGCAGTTGTCCCCCCTGAATGCAATATTTAGCTGTTTACTCCGGCCATGCCATTTCCGAAATTAGACTGCTTTTGGTTCTCCAGTTAATTGTGTATACATCGACAACATTTACTTCTCCTCACTGTGGACATATAAATCAACAGATGCAGCCAACTCAGCCAATTGCTTCTTGCCAAGATTAGAAACAAGCTCCAAGGAGATGAAGTGTTTCGGAATGGTTGCGAATTCTTCCTCCTTAAAATTGTATGTTGGTTGAAGTTTTTGAGCTTCAGCACTTGCTGCTTCAGCCTCTGCAAGTAAAAGGTTAGCTTCTTTATCATCTCCGAGCTCTAGAGCAGCAAATCTTTCCGCTGAAGTGGCACCGGCAGTTAAATGTAACCTCTGGAATCTAGCCTTTGCAACCTCCTTTTCTTTGGATAAAATCAGTTGCTCAGATTCCTGTAATTTATTAACCGTGTTTTGTATATTTGCTTCAAGCTTCTCCATCTCCAAAATGGCATTTTCTAAATCCGACTTTGCACTATGCTTTTCAACATTCAATGACTTTGCCTCAGCAGCTATTCTTGCAGCTTCCTTGAAATTTCTAGCAGCAGCTGCAACTTTCTTTTCAGCTTCCAGCTCTGGGACTCTTTTGTCTATGAAAATCATCCTCTGTTTGCAGGATGACACATTGTGCTCAATACTTGACTTCATAGAAGATAACTCCTAGAACACAGTAAAAGATAGTTTTTAGCCAATGGCAGAATAGAAGAGTGAAACAATGCAGTTGCAGGCATATCCACTCCCATATTAAATGCAAGAACCAGGTGAAGAATTTTTAGTCACTTGGAAACGAGTGGTACATAAAGAATAATGATGAACTTGAACATTATTTGACAGCCTGATAAGATCTTACTTCATGGAGATGAGGTGGTCTAACAAAAAAAAACGAATCACGGATCGTGAAAGATAACAATGCATGATGAAAAGATGGTATTGTAAAACCCATTAGCATGTTTTCATGAGCCTTTTAAATTTCACATTTTAGCTGAATTCAACTTCCATAGTACTACGCATGGATTCGTAAAAACTTCATTGGTCTTGAATTTCTCACAGAAGGAAGATCAACTCTGGACTTTGAAGAACCGGGCATTCATATTTTAGTGACATCGTAATCTACGTTTGTAAATCCAAGTGTGGTCAAACGAAACTGATCTAAGTCCAAACCTATCCTGTGATGAAATATTTTGGACAATAAACAATAGGGAAGTAAAACCAACCTGAAGGGATGATCTTGCAGCACAAACTACCTGTTGGAGCATTTGTACATCTTCAATAAGCTTCTCCTCAGTTTTTGCGAGCCTCAGTTTGTCCTCCTGAGACTTTAACATGGACAGCATCAGGGTTTTCCTCAGCTGAATCTCTTCCTCGTACTCTTTTGCTTCACTTTCAGAAATCCTAGCTAGTTCCCTAAGTTTTGCCCCGCATGCTTCTTCTTCAGCAAGGAATTTATCAATCTCCTTCCGTTTCATCAATAAAGCTTCACTCTCTGAATGTACCTGAGATAGGCATGATTGCAAGTCATCGTACTTGGAATCAATGCTTGATTGAGTCACCTGGAAACCTGAGACAACAAGAGCGATCCTCTCATCAACTGCTTGGATTTTGGCATTGTTCACTGCTAACTCCTTCTCTTTCTCTTTGACTAAAGCAAGGAGTTCCTCAAGTTGATTGGCGAGTAATTCCTTTTCTTTAAGAAGAAATTGTTTCTCATTCTGATCACCCTCGATCGAATCTTGAATGCATTGATGAACCAAAAGGCGTGTATCACCGATTAAATGAGACACAATATCGAATTCAATCCTCTTAGCCTCCAAGGCTTCAGATGATGAAAACCACTGGTCCATTTGATCTGAGGAGATTGCCTGCGCTTTTGCCCTGATCAAATCTGCATTTTCTTGTGCATCCTGAAATGAAACCAATAGATACATTATGATCTGATCTATACCAAAATGAGATTCAAACTGATGTAGAAAAGTAAAGTGACAGTAACCTTGGAAAATTGGAAGAGAAGAGAGGCGCATTCTTGTTCAGCAGCAATCTGGGAGTTGAGAACTTGCTCCATCTGAGAATCCATGGCATCACAGTGGGATTGAGCATCTTTGAGAGCGAGGACCAGAGCTTGCTTTTCCTTTTCAGCAGAAGACAGGGAGTCGCTAATCCTTTCAGCTCTCTCAAAATCTTCAGCCTCACAGGCCTCCTCTAACTGCAATTCGAGTTGGGAGTGGGTAGACGATGCCAAATGAAGATCCTGAGCAGCAAGTCTTCGTCTGCTTATGGCCGCCTTGCGTTCTTCAGATGCAGAAGCAACCAGCTGGCGAGCGTTCTTGAGCTTGTCAGAAATCAGAGTCTTGAGTTGCTCGAATTTGGACAAGGATGGATGGGATTGTGACAACGAACAGGAGGAAGAGGAATCTAATTGAACTTGAGTCTCCTTTTTCACCACCACCTCCTCTTGATCTCGTTGTTGCTGAATTTTCACTTTTTGTAGATTACGATCTTGCTCTTGTTGTTGAATATAGGTAATATGGTGATCGAGATCGTGAGGAAGGGCAGGAGAAGGAGTAGGAGAATGAAGAGAAGGGGGATCATCATCAGTGTCATCAAGTCTGCCATAGCCGATCCTCCTGAGGCCAGTACCTCTCTTTTTCTTCCTGGAAATGCTCTGTCGGTGAGTACTAGGAGTAACAGTAGATGAAGGAGAAGCAACAGTAATTGGGGATTCGCTTAGGGTTTGGAGGGGAGTGACTACAGTGAGGTCAGAGAACAGGTTCTCATCAAGAGCTTCATGAATCTTCTGATGCTGCTGTTCAGGTATGGAAGCTCTGTTACTAATACTAGTACGATGATCATCTTCTTCACCATAACCGATCTTCTTAAGCTCATCATCATCATCATCATCATCATCAACTTTATTATTCCCTAATTGAGACGGACTAAACAAGACCATACCTTCAAACAAAGAATCCATATTATCTTCCTCATTCTCTCCCATATTCTGTATTTTTCTTCTTCTTCGGCTCCTTCTTACCCCAACCCTCCCTCCTCTTTAGTCTTGCCTTCTCTTCAATTTCCACAATCAAAGCCCAACTCATTTCGATTCAGTCCACTACTTCTTATTGGGCTTATCGAAGTTTTTCTTTTAAAAAATGCTGTCTAAATCCAACTAATAGAAGTATAGAACAATAAATCTAGGATTCCTCTCATTCCATCCAAACAAACAAGACATGCTTGTCGTATCTGCAAGAGTCAACATTCTTAGCTCTTCGATTAATTAATGGTCGGAGGAGTTGGAGATTGAGAAAGGACAGAGATGGTGGCAAGTGCCAAACTTACGCATCTTCTTCCTTTCCTTTCCCTCAGACTTTTTACTTTACTTTAAACTGACACCACTCAGCGCCGTCACCGCTTCTACTGCATAGGCCGGCGGGTGAACTTCTCATAGCACTAATAACGTATTAATTGCCATTAACATCTTTTAACTCGTACTCAACCTCAAACACACACACACGGCCTTGCCCTTTCTTCTCCAATATTCATGCACATTGTAACAACATCAACCATCCAACAGCAATAGGAATAGAGAGAACCAAAATTTCAACAGACAAGAACACATTTTTATAGCCCAATGCTTCTCACTAACATTTTGGGGTTTTACATTTTCCTTTTGTCCATGAATTGATCCACAAGGAATAACAACAATGAAATAAATGAACACATTGACTATAGATGATATGACAATATTGCAGGTGGGATGGGTCAGCTGATGGAGGATAGTATCAAGTCTTCCAAACACAAAAAAGAAAAAACAAAGGTAAATGATACTATGTTCAACTCAACAAATGAAGATATTGCCGTGTTTCGTTACATATTCGTTTCAAGGGATTGCGGCTCGCTTGTGAATATCTATACTTTAGATTCAACAAGTTGGACATCTTTCACAGAGTTGGTATCCACTCCTTCCTTCAGAAGTCTGATTTCCTCCTCTGTCAAACTGTTCTTTATATGGGGTACAGTCTTGCTGCCATTAGAACTCTTCTCGGCCTCCAGAGCCCAGCTGTAAACTACCATGCCAAGGACAGCTATAATCATCCCCATTATGTTCTTGAAAGTCAACTCGGAATCAAAAAGCAGCCATCCCAGAGTGAGAACACAAACTGTTTTCATGTGACCTAAGACCTGAAACGAAACTGCAGAAAATCTTCCGATGCAGAGGTATTGGCTCACGTTGCAGAATACAGCAAGGGAGCAGGAAAGAATTATGAATAACTGCACAAATTGACATCATACGTTTAGATGATAGAAGGTGAATGTATATACATTTTCTTCTCCAGCATATAGATAGATTTTATAAAAGTCCAAGAGGATGAAAAGGGACGAGTACTTACGATGGCACCAGAAGACATCTTATAGTTTGCTATAAATTTGCCGTTAAGGGAGTAATCCACGAATGGACCAAGGACAAGGAGAGAAACTGCTTGAATTGGAGCTGTTCTACTCAGCAATTCAAATGATCCAATGGAATACTTCTTCTGTAAAGAACCGATAGTCTGTTGCAAGAAGGGACAGTATATATCAGACATTGATCCAAAAACACTATCAAGAATCCATCCATTGAAGATTATCGAACAATTGAACTAAACGACTGGCAACTCAAGAGCAGCTGAGATTTGTAGGCAATCAAAAGGCTAAACAAAATAGCAACATTAGAGACTGTACAACCAGATGGATTAAAAACGGGCATGTTAAGTGAATACTTACAATTTGTTGGAAAGAGGTAGACAAAACAGCTACGCAGGCACAAATAAAACCTTTGGCATTAACCTTGACATCAGTCACGGTGCAAACGCCAACGCCTATGACGACAACCAAAACAGATACTTTGACTTCCTTGGAGTACTGCTTGTTGTGAAGAAGCCATTCCATCACGCAGACCACCGGGATCATGCTGAGTTTAGAGATCTATGTGAATGGAGAAACTAGGATCAGTAACAAGCTTTTCCTTTTCATCTCAAGAAAAGAGGGAATGCAGTTGAAGAAAGAAGTAGATCTGCTTATTACAACAATATAAATTGCAACAAGGAAGAGAATAGTTGTTCTATAGCGACTTTTTTTAATTTCAGAGTGTTTATCATCTAATCTGTACAGAATAACAAAAGAACCAAGTAGAAAGGAAAGCTCCATCTTCAGCATCATATTTACATTAATTACCTAAAGAACAATTACAGAGTAAGAATCACAACAGCAAGAAAAGAAGCAAAGAAGAAGAATGGTACCTGATAGAAGCCAACAGAGTTAAGCATGAGGCTAAAGTTCATGCCAGCAATGGAGGTATTGGCAACAAGAGAAAACCAGAAGAGTTCCCAGAAAGGAACATGCTTAGAAGCTGATAAACCAGTTGCATTTGATACCAGACCCACCAGAGCCGTCACAGCAAAGTGGAATCCCGTTAAGGTAGTAGCTACATCCCACAAAAAACCAATCCGTTTCTCATTCAAAATTAGTAGATTAAAGAACTCTGAAATTTGCAGATCGATAGAATATTGAACAGATCAAAACTCCAAAACCAATGAAATCATCAAACTATTTCTTTTGTTAAAGAAGAAATCGAAGGAAGAAGGAACAGACCGAAGCTGAAACCGTAACCATTGGAAGACATAAGCTGCTTGTTGGCCATAATGATACCCACTGAGCTGACAACGTTCATAGCCCATGCCCCTACATCAGAAACAGCCAACTTCTTGTTCTCGCCCTCCATTTTCACAACTTCCTTTCTCTCTTCTTACAATTTGAAATCTTTATTTATGTGCTAATAGTTGCTTTGTTTTGGGTAGGAATCGGATTCACACTATAATAAGAAGAAGAAAAACCCAAGATCCGGTTTTTATATATGACCAAAGAAAAGAAGACGAAAATGAGAATAACCAGATCTTCTTCTCTCAATTCTCACTCTAAAAAAGAGAGAGAAAGAGAGGGTAAGAGAAGATTGGAAAGAGCGAAAAAACCCAGACAAGAAAAGGTCCTTACTTTGTGTTTGTCGGCCAAGAAAATGATGCTAAAACTTGTTTGGCGTAGGCGTGCCGATTGGGATTGCGCTGGGTTTTGTCTGTAATAGCAATTGAAGAAGAAGAAGAAGTAGAAACAGAGAGATAGATGGGCGTGTAATTAAGGTGAAGACATGAGGGATTGGATTGAAAGAGGAAAGAAAAAGCCAAAATTCTGGCAGAAAGTGAGTAAATTTACATAAATTTGAAAAGAAATGGATCCAAATCTAGCAAGAAAAGATTCTCCTTAATTGTAAGAGAGTGAGAGGTGAAGAAGAAGAAGAAGATATAGAAGGGAAGTGTATGTAGGAGAGTAAGCAAAGCAGAGTAAAGCTTGAGGCTCCCTCCCTCCTCTCTAGAATTTGAGTTGTGTGGTAATGGAGTTGGTAGATTTGGTGTCCATGTTTTGTATGTCCTTTTTTGAGATGTTTTTGGTGCTTTGTTTCTCATTACCTTACCTTAACGTAATTTTCACTTTCCTCTTTTTTCTTTTCTTTTCTTTTCTTTTTGCCAAATAACACGTTATTGTCTTTTCATTTAGAGTTGTGTATCGCATTTGCATGTAAAAACGAAGGGTACTGCACGTTATTCAAGTAAAACAAAAGTGAAGGTTGATACGTTATTAGGGAAAAGGACGCTCAATCTCATCCACCCAATCAAAATCCTTCTTCTTCTTCTTCTTCATTCCGTCATTATAACGTTTTAACTAGTAACTTAAATTTTGTACATGTTGTATATATAAACATTCCTTAACTGAAGTTCAAAAGCAAATTATATTCTAATGGTTCCTGAATCAATGCATTAGTTCATCTCCTTCTCGCTCTACCTACTGCGTACGTAAAGTGCTCATTATTTCCATTATTCATAACACCAAACAAAAGCAAATTATATTCTAATGGTTGCTCTTACCTATACATTTATACAACATTTATATAAATATGCAAATAAAATTTAATAAAATATGATAAAAATCGTAGAAAAAAATATTGAACCAATGCATTAGTTCATCTCGTTCTCGCTCCTCCTACTGCGTACGTAAAGTGCTCATTATTTCGATTAGTCTAACACCATTCCTTCGTAATTAGCGACCTAAAGATATAATAATTGGACCAAACAAAAAGTAAATAAATGGAAGAGTGAAAATTCCATCTTTTCTTAAGCTCTTTGTACTCAAATCTCCAGCCCAATGATACACAGTGCTAATTTGGTTGGATTTTTAGAGAATAAATAAGTAATTTTTTTATCGCAAAAACATTTTTTAAGAAAAATAAATGATTATAACATAAAAAAGTACTTTTTTAATATATATAATTTTTTTGACAATTAAAATATAATTTTTAAGAAGCTCAAATTTGAAATTTCTCAAAAAAGTACTTTTTCAGGTAAATTTTTCATATCAATTAACGAGCCTATTTTATAGTCCCTTTTACTCTTATACTTTACACATAATTCCCATAATACTCAAAAACACATCTTCACGTTTATTTTGAGATTTATATAACATTATTTACAAAAGATTTGGTTAAATATATTTTCATTTATGTTTCATATGATTTAAAATTATATAATAATTAATATATTGCACTTTGCATATTGTTTAATATATTTTAAATAATATTTATATGCATAAATAATTTTTATTATAAATTAAAATATAGTAAAAATTAAAAGTATTTTTTATTTTTATGTTATAAAACAGTCTATTGTATGAAACTTATTTAAAAAGCTCTTTTTTAAATGACAGTCAAACAATCAACTAATTTTTTAGAAAAGCTCTACTAAGATAAATTCTACTAATATAAGCTCGACCAAACAGACATTTAAGCTCTTTGTACTCAAATCTCCAACCCAATGATATATAGAACTAAGAAAAACATACTACCATATATCCTCAGTTCCCAATTTTTCCTTTCTCAAAAACGCGTATCTCATAATTCAATAGTGTATACTCGGACTAAGAAAAACATTTTACCATATATCCTCAGTTTCCAATTTTTCCTTTCTTAAAAACGCGTATCTCATAATTCAATAGTGTATACTCGGAAGAGATATTGTCCCAACAATAGAATAGACAATTTTAATCCTCACTTTAGCTCCGTCGGTGACACGAGAACACGAATGAAACTTCAAACACATCATCCATATCCATCTGTATTAATTAAAAGAAGAACATTTGGTGTTTCTTTCTAAATCAAGTGTGATTGGGGCTCTTTCCTTTTTTCCTTGCACTAAACATTGCACATGAACCATATGCATCATAATCATAAGAAAAGAACCTCGTCGTGTGATTATGCTGTTTCCTGCACATGTTCCTGTAAACTCAAGCAAAGTCCTTGCATCTGAATAGTAAATACACCATCATAATTTCTCTCTCTCTCTCTGTCCATCTCTCCCTCGAAACATAAATACGCATTACCTATCAGAATTAAGTTCTGAGAGCAGAAAATTAGTCTGGCATAAAGATATGTAAGGGGTAGGAAGAGAGGGAGGAGAAAGAAATCAAACCATTTCCCTTCACCTAACATATCAACTTGTATCCTGCTTCTCATATACATCTGCGAAACAATAAGCACAAAGAAATGCACAAACTACAATAATGATCGAGTAAATACAAGCTTCTATAAAATCACCCTCCCACCCCTTCTACTACCTCAATAAATAACATGATTCGTACAATAGATCACCAACCTAATAGTCTTTCCAAAACATCTATTCGTACAATTCATTCAGCAAATGAATCACTAGTATAAAGCTTTCACACACGAGGTATACAATTACAGGCCTTCACCCATAGGGTGAGGTTATTTTCACATGCGGTCACTGCCCGTTGAAGAATGTCTCTGAGCACCAGGAGGTGCCGTTGGCCGGGGAAAGTTATAGTTAAATTGCACGCCGCTGGCAAATTGTGGAGCCTCCACATAGGGACTCTACATTTTCCATAATAAAGCCGTATCAGGAAGACGGATAAGAAGAAAAGATGCTAGTTCTCATTTTCATACAATATCAAGAAAAAGGAGGCAACCGTAAGCAGAAATACTACGGGATAATTAGAGACATATCAAGAACATCAACAATGACTATGGTAACTTGTGACCGCTAATTAGCAACAACTACAACTCAATTCCCGTCCACAACCCTTGGAACTTATACATATTAAGCGGCCGCATCCACATCACCTCTCCCACCTTATTACAAGGTATGTATTGGCAAGGTGTTAAGTCGATGTGTGTTTATGCATTTCTGATGACGCTTTTGTGGAACAAAGTAGACATAAGAAGTATTTTCCGCTCTAATTTCCCTGACATATACAATAACTTTGGAAAGCACAGATTTTTTCTTCAATAATTCAAGAAAATGTGGTGTTAAATATGATCAAAAGAGATTGTCCAGCAAAAGATGCTTTATTTAAGACTAATATAGGGGTTTAAAGGAAGCACCTGTGATGTCAATTGCGTATGAGATGGCTCTTCAGGATTACTCGATCTTGGTGATGTGCCAGGAGAGCAAGCATCAGAGCTTGGTTCACTTCCATTCAGTTTATGCAGTTTACCATCTAGCACGCTGTCAACCTCATTTCCATTGGTTGACTTAACCCTCTACATTCACACAACTTCCAAAGTCTTTAACATAATCTGTTAAATTTGAATACATAGGAAAAATAACAAATGTAGAAATAAAAGCAATACCTGGAAAATTTTACCAAGAGTTTTCAATCCTTTAGCTCGTGCACGAAGTTCTTCTTTCTTGACAGTGTTATCTTGAAGCACCTGGATAAGCCATAAATGAATTATGACCAAGCATTTTGAACCAGGTAGCAAGGTATTTCTTTTCTGGCCAACAATAAAATTAATCTAATGAAGAAACAACCATTTGACAAACACGGGAAAGAGTCGCTTCAATATCAGCTACATTAAGCTTCCACAGAGAATCAATCATCAACTTTTTGTGGGATTGCAAGTATTCTTCCAGCTCTTCCTCGGTGTAGTTTCCTTCAGCACTGAGTTGCTTTTTCATATCTTCCTGTAACTGGATCAATGCAATGGCACCTTATACCACCAGCAAAAATACAAACAGATGAATTTCAGCATACACAAGAGTATGAGGAAGTGAATTCTAGTTTAAAAGATGCCTAGACTATATCATATGGAAGATCAATGTGAATAGAGACATGTATACAACAGGCACATTATGAAACTACTTAATATCACAATCAGAAAATAATAGTGATCTCTTTTTTTTTTTTTGTGGATCTAGAAGGTAAATTTCAACCAAACCAACCCATTATATGTGAATTATGAAAGGATCATCATTTAACCAGTTAAGACAAATGAATCACTGTTCTTGACAGAATCTCCTTCCTTTAGGTTCCAGTTGGGATTTTTTCCCCCCTTTCTTCCCAGGGTGGGGGGCTAATGGTACAAGTGCCCAGTATTCGTTGAACAAAATGCAGAAAAGATAGCTAAGCATGCTACATGGTTATTGGCCAGTGGTAGGGATTGACTAACCTGTAGCTGCAGTTACTTGCGATTTAATAAAATGGCCCTTGTTTCTAAACCATTCAGCAACGAATGGCACACCCAGATATAGTGCCTTCTTTCCAAGTTCTTTTGCTGCTTGCCGTACATAAATATAGCCAATTGTGTTCAACATATCAACACCATAGGCTGCATAATAATGTCAGAAGTCTTTCAGGATAAGCCAACATGTTTGTGACATGAATAAACAATGGATAGATGATGGCTTCACAGGATCAATTTAAAATAACTTGTGGACCGAGAGTTCAGGCAATTCACGCAGCTTGTATAAGTAAGCTAAAAGATTTAGTACCCAAGCACTGAACCACAGCGACAGAATGTCCTTTATTGAAAGGTAACTGAACAGCAAAAAATAGGCAAGCTAGGAAAAAATAAGACGGTAATTTTCATTTCCTTCATTCCTGCCGACCAGTAAAGTCAATCCCTATCTGTGGAGGATGCAAGAGGACTTTCTTTAAATTTGGTTTTAACGCCAAAAAGAAGCTGCATTGACGAAATGGTAAAGAAAATTGCACTGTTGTCCTCTCTTTACTCGACCAATCTAAATATTGAATCATGAAAGCATGCAGGAATATCCTTCTCTTCAAATCTTGTTTGTCCAGCAATACATGTCACTATTCTCTCACCGATTATTTCTCCTTTAGTAGATGTAATACCTTGAGAAGGAATCCCTAAGTCCAGTCCTCACAGAATATTTAACCTGATGGTTTTCACTTGGAATATCCTTCTTTTAACCCCTCCTCTCTTTCTACAATGACCTCTAGTTTCCTTGATCATTCTAGCTTTCTTACACCTTTCTCTTGGTATTACTTTCTGAACAATTTCACAGTTTTCCAGTTTTCCTCTACATTTTTAAACTTTTAATGCAATTCAAGTAGGTCTGATCAACCTGAAAGTAGATCCAGTCAACAGAGAAGTCCATAATTACCACGCCTAAACCACAGAAGTAAAAGAAGTTAGTTTACATATTCTGTATCCTCCACTCCCACCAAAATAACAAATGAAAGGCCTAAAGTCAAAAGAGACAGTTAAAATAGACAAAAGGTTTTTCCTTGTATTATCATGAATTCATAGCGAAAGTATCTATGTTGGTTAAAGAACCTATAACATAACAAGACATAATGCTCATAATGCAGCCACAGAGACAGTAGGGTTCCTATGCTAATCCTGTCTGTTGTCATTTCCCATCAGTGACAGTATACTAAATACTTTCGAACACTAAAATCTACCTGCACTTGACAGCCTGGCTACTTCAGCTTCAGCATGAGCAACAAACTCTTCTTTGCTCCCTTGAATATATTGGTTGAGTCGATCTTTAAGTATGTTTGCAAGTCTTTCTTCTCTCTCCTTCTGAACAACCTGTCCGTAATAAAAATTTTAGATAATAATTAACAATAATGAAGATTAACCAGAAAATGTAAACTGAAATGAATACATGTCTAGTTTCTATTTCAAATACAGATCAAAAACCAAAGCAATGACAAAGGTGTTAAACAAATCATGGCCAAAAATAATGCTAACTCCAAACTATTCCTCTCAATGCATGATAAATGACTGTGCATAAATATTTAAGCTATCCAAGGATTTGAACTATTGCTAAATGACAGAATAATAGAAGAGTTACCCTCATTTTCTCTTGCAGCTTTTTGGTATCAAATTGTTCCCCCTCTGTAAAAATGTCTAATGAAGCCATGGAAGCCATAGCAAGCTGTCCAATGTAATCCTCAAAAAGCTCACTACCAAAAAGCATTGCAAATATTGCTGCAGGATCAATAATTGCTTCCCTGGAAAAGCAAAATATTCAAGTAAGTATCAGAACCATGTCAAAGGGTCAATGCCATAGAGGTCTTTGTACCTAGAAATAACTGAACCAGGCATCTTATACATATCAAATTTTTAAGATTAGTAAACTCACGTTGAGATTCCAGATTTTCCATGAGCATCATATGCTTGGCGCTGTGTGGGATCGCTTAGTACTTGGTAAGCTTCGCCTAACACCTGAATCCAGATCAAACAAAACTCAACAGACCGTTTATAATCTTTTACTATTTACTGTATGTTATCCAGTTGATCTTGGGATATTCATCAGCTAGTAGTGTGATCCAACCATGCAAAATATTCATAAAGTTAACATATAAAAACCAAAAGTATATGTGATCCAGTTTGTACTGACTAGTTTTCAAAAGATTACTTATAACTTCTACTTCATTTCATTCGGTCATAGTTCTATATACTACCAACATTTTTATAGAACACAAGACTTGAAGAATAATGGCTCACAGTAGACGACTGACCAGTAACAAATACAATATCATTGCCTTTGAGGAAATAAGTCAAAAGGGAATATGTTTGATTCAAGCATCTACATAAAATGTACAAGGTCTTAAAACATCATTTAGGTAGTCTCTGGTAGGAAGTAGTGAAATATAATGGTATTGAGCAAGGAACTAGTAAGAGACATTACATAATGGTGCTGACATAAATTATATAATGGGTATTACATGGTTACAAAGCATGATTCTAAATATGATGTAAGTTATATTCCTTTATATCACAACGTTTATGTAAGGCCAAACAAAACAATCATTATTGTAATATGATACTAATAAACACCTCTCATCAAAACTATAGTAGGAGCAAGTATAATTATGACCTACAAACACGGTTATACTAGTACCTAATAAGGTTTTATATACATATATATATAGACAAGTGAGGCCCACCCTAGTGAGATTTCAAATTAACCATCTGAATGAGATGGAAATGGTAAACATTTAACAGAGGCTACCATCTTCCATGTGGCATTATATTCGTCACACCAATATATACAATACCATATATCAGTTCGCTTTCTATGCTACTATGCATCAATTTTCATTCTATATTATCAGTATGTATAT
>JAOTAY010000006.1:144486-156464 GCA_025629805.1 Erythroxylum baracoense
GTGCATATATGCTAACATTATGCATGAGCAAGAAAATGCATTTCCTTAATCTCTCTTTGAGCTCATATATACTGAAAATTCGGGTCCTAACCCTTAATATGGGGACGGTATGTTACAGTTGCAGCATAGTTTAATCTTCCATATTAGAAAACGAGTTTTTTTTTAGTGTTCCTAAAGGGTGGTTTTTTGTTCTTGAATTCTTGTCATTTTTTGGGCATTTTTCGTTGGTATTTGAGGTGATTGAGTACATATCTAGGAAAAGCTCCATCTAAGAAAATTGAGTTTTAAGTTAGACCAATTGTGATCCCTCTAGCTTTTCCTGGGAATTTTCTTGGTGTATTGTTCTTATTACATACTAAGTGAAGGTAATTTGAGGCGATTTCCCTTTTTCACGTGAGAGAGTGGGAGTCAATTCTTATGATAGAAGCAATGTTGGCCAAATATAATCTTACAAGTTTGACGGGACAAAGTTTTCGTTATGAAAATTGAAGATGAAGGCAGTGTTAGTAAAAGATAACTGCTTGGAGGCCATTAGTGCTAGGCCGACAAATTTCACAAATGACGTCAAATGGAAACAAATATATGCCTTGGCCATGTCAGATTTGTATCTTGGTCTATTGGATGATATTTTGCAAGGTGAAGAGAAAAAGAAAACAGCCAAAGAGATATGGGATTATCGCACAAAGTTATATGAAGTTACGTCTCTTCACAATAATTTTTTTCTGAAGAGGAGACTCTACACACTCTGAATGTTTGAATCTACTTCAATAACAGAGCATATTAATACTCTAACCTCTCTATATTTCAACTTTCAAAGTTGTTGGGACATAATGTAAATCCAACTGAACGAGCGAAGATTTTACTTCAAAGTCTTCTAGATTCATATGACCAACGCATCATTAATTTAACCAATAATATCCTCATAAATACTTTGGTATTTGTTGATGTTGTTGCTTCTGTTCTTGAAGAAGAAAGCAGACGCATCAACAAGGAAGAAAGGCTGACAAGTTCGCATCAAACAGAAACCTTATCAATGACGAGAGGATGGCCAATGGAGCATGATTCCACTGGGAGTCACAAACAAGGAAAGTTGAAATCTAAAAGTAAGAAAAATCTCAAGTGTTACAACTATAACAAGAGAGGACATTTTAAAAGTGAATGTCGATTCAGGAAGGGTGGAGACAAGGCCTCTAAAGCATCAACTTCTCATAAATGTGTTGCCAATGAATATATCCTATATAGTGAAGTAGCAATGATGTTCAAAGACAAAGTAGAACTCATTGATGCTTGGATAATGGATTCAGGAGCAATGTGACATATGACTCCATGTAGAGATTGATTTCACACTTATAAATTTATCTTTGTAAGATCTGTGTATATAAGAAATGACCATGCCTTGGAGATTGCTGGGATTGGCACCATCAAGTTGAAGATTTATGATAGTGCAGTTCACACTATTTAAAATGTGCGACAAGTGAAGGTCTTGAAGAAGAATTTATTGTTTTTAGGATAATTATATGAAATTGGGTGCAAGACCTTCATTGAAAATGGAGTTATGAAGGTGATCAAAGGAGCAATTGTAGTAATGAAGGTTGAAAGGATAGCTACAAACTTATACAAGCTTATGGGAGAGACGTATATGGAAGCAAATGCATCGGTTGCATCGATTAGTTGTGCAAAAAATGCAACAAAATTATGGCACCGTAAACTTGACCACATGTCAGAACAAGGATTGAAGATTCTTCCTGAGCAGAAACTACTCCCTGGTCTCACGAAAGTATCATTAGTCTTATGCGAGTACTGCATTATAAGTAAGCAGCATAAACTGAAATTTAATACATCGAATTCTAAAAGTAAAGATATTCTAGAATTGATTCGCTCTAATGTATGGCAAGCACCGGTTATGTCTTTGAGTGGAACAAGTCACTTTGTGACCTTTATTGATGATTACTACAGAAGATGTATGGTGTATCCTATCAAGAGAAAAGGAGATGTACTTCCAACCTTCACAACATTTAAAGCACATATTTAGTTAGAGACAGGAAAGAAAATCAAGTGCCTCAGGATTGATAATGGTGGAGAATATACTGGCGATGAGTTTATTAATTTTTGTAATCGAGAAGGCATTAAACGTCAATTCACGGTGCCTTACACTCCTCAACAAAATGAAGTGTCAGAGCAAATTAATAGAACTCTGATTGAAAGAACTAGAGCCATGTTGAAAACTGCAAGTATGACAAAGTCTTTCTGGGCAGAAGAAGTGAAGGTCGCCCTCTATGTGATTAATCGATCACCAATAAGATTGATTGATCTGAAGATACGGATGGAGATGTGGGTCGATAAACTAGCAGACTATTCTCGGTTACACTCATTTGGAAGTCCTATGTTCGTGATGTATAATACCCAAGATATCATAAAACCAGATCCAAAATCTAAAAAATATAGATTTATGGGGTATGCTGATAGAGTCAAGGGGTATCGACTGTGGGATTCCACTGCCCACAAGCTCATCATTAGCAGAGATGTCATATTTGCAAAAGATAATCTGCAAGAGAAAGATCAAAATAGCACATTTGAAGAAAATTTTGAAGTTGTAACGATTCAGGAAGAAAGAAGATTTGAACAGAAAGAGTCTACTGAAACTATATCAGATCAAGAGGAGCAAGAATTGGTTGAATATGAAAATACAGAAGTTTGATGGTCAACTCGTGAAAGGAGAATCCCAACCTGGCAGTCTGATTATATTATGGTGGGCAATGTTGCATACTATCTCCTAACAGAAGATAGAAAACCATCAACATTCTGAGAAGCAACAAGTAGTTCAGATGCATCACTTTGGATGGCAGCAATGTAAGAAGAAATATAAGCTCTTCATAAGAATAAGACATGGAAGCTTGTGTCACTACCACAAGGGAGAAAGCCCATTGGCAACAAATGGGTATATAAGATTAAACGTAACGGTGATGATCAGGTGGAGTGGTATCGTGCAAGGTTGATGGTAAAATGATGTGTTTAGAAAGAAGGTATTGACTTCACATAAATTATTTCACCTGTTGTTTGTCTTAATACAATTAGGATTGTCCTAGTTGTGCGTGCTACATTTGATATATATTTAGAGCAGTTAGATGTAAAGGCTTTGTTTTTTCACGGAGATCTTGAAGTAAAAATTTATATGCATCTACCAGAAGGTTTTGAAGAACCAAGAAAAGAGAATTTAGTTTGTAGGTTGAACAAATCTTTGTATAGTTTAAAACAGGCACCGAGATATTGGTACAAAAGATTTGATTCCTTCATGATGAGTCGTGGATTTAACGGATTTAGTGCAGATCCTTGTGCATATTTCAAGAGGTTTGGTAATAATAATTTCATTGTATTATTGTTATATGTTGACGAGATGTTGGTTACAAGCCCTAACAAAGATTATATTGAAGATTTGAAGGCTCTAGGGAGTTTGAAATGAAGGATTTAGGACCAGCAAACAAGATTCTAAGGATGTAAATTTATCGAGACAAAAATAACAGGAAGATTTGGGTTTCTCAAAAGAATTACTTGAACAAAATCTTGTGATGCTTCAATATGCAAGATTGTAAGTATTTCCTGTTAATTTTAAGTTATCCTCAAGCAAAAATCCTAGCAGTAAGGCAGAGAGGAAGGAGATGTCTTGAGTACTGTATGCATCAACTGTGGAAAGTTTAATGTTTGTTATGATTTGCATAAGACTAGACATTGCACATATAGTGGGAGTGGTTAGTCGTTACATGACAAATTCTGGTCAAGAACACCGATGGGCTGTAAAGAGGACCTTGAGATATATTAAAGGGACCTCAGACGTTGCTCTATGTTATAAAGGATATGAATTTATTATCAAAGGATATGTTGATTCTGATTTTGCAGGCGACCTCGATAAAAGAAAATCCACTATAGGTAATGTGTCTACAATTGCAAGAGGAGTTCTGAGCTAGGTGTCTAAACTGTAGACAGTTGTAGCACTATCTATAACAGAAGATGAGTATATGAGAGATACACAAGCTTGCAAAGAATCAATCTAGATAAAAAAGTTTTTAAAGGAGTTTGGGCATCGATAAGAGAAAATTTCTTTGTATTGTGATAGTCAGTGTCTTTGCGTGTTGCAAAGAATCCAGCTTCTCATTCTAGAACTAAACACATAGGAGCTCAATATCATCTTGTTCGTGAAGTGGTGGAAGATGGAAGTGAGGAAATGTAGAAAATTCACACAAAAGACAACCTAACAGATGCACTAACAAAGCCAACGACGCTTATAAATTCATATGATGTAGATCCTTGTATGACTTGAGAGAGACGTAAATAGCAGAGAAATGACAAGATATAAATAACGGTATAGAGATTGATTGATTCTCAACCAAATTTCTAAGTGAGAGATTATTAGTTTTCTATCCCACATCAAAAGTGACTGAGATTAGAAGCCTCTATTAAGGCTATATAGTGAGAGGCATATGCTTAAGGTTTTATATATCTCAAAATCTGTTTCCCATAACCTTGTGTAGTAAATTTTGGTGTGAATTGTGAGAAGTTTCTCTTGTAATCTTTGTTTTCTATAGTAAAAATCTTTTTATTCTTACCCGTGATTTTTTCCCATATTCATTAAGGAGTTTTCTACGTTAAATCTTGTGTGTCTTTTTTTACCTCAATTTTTTTAATTGGTGTATTTGCACTATCTAGGTGGAGTCCATCTCCTATCATTTTAAATTCAAATAAAAATTTTAAATCCAATTAAATTTAAATTATAAATTCAAATCCAACCAATTATATCATCACATATTTTAAGAAGCTAACTTAGCCGCGTCATTTCCGTTTTTCTTTTTAAATATACTGGTACGACCACAGCAAATAATAAATAATAATAGTATCACCGAACCCACAGCTGGGAACGATCTCTTCGTCCAATCACTTTCGTCCTTTCTATCTTCCTCTCCTAGCTTGCTTCTTCTTCTTCGTCTTCGTCTTCGTCTTCCTCTTCTTCTCAGCATCTTCCTTAAAGGATCCTTCAGAGATAAAGACGCAGGGGGTGAAGATATCTATCGACTTTTGCTTGTTAATTTGAACTAAAATCCAGAAAGGAAACAGAGACAGTGATCAGATGGTGAAGGAGACGGAGTACTATGACGTGCTTGGGGTTAGCCCCACTGCAACCGAAGCTGAGATCAAGAAAGCTTATTATATCAAGGTATTTACGCATTTCCCCTCACTCTTCTTCTTCTTATTCATCTTCTTCTGTTCGTTTCTTATTAACTAATTAGGTTAGTTTCAGTTTCTCGTCGCGAATTGGGGATTTTCTTTTTTTGGATATCCAATAGAAATTATAACTACACTCAGCTGCTCTTATTCATTGCATTCTCGTTTTTTTTTGTTTTTTTTGTGTCGTGTGATTTTACTTGCAGGCAAGGCAGGTTCATCCCGACAAAAATCCCAACAATCCTCTTGCTGCCCAAAATTTTCAGGCAAGTTCCCAAAGTTACGAGGAGGATTTTGAAAATGTCATCTTCTCATATCTTCTTATCTACTTTCTGGTTGCTTGTCAATTCAATTATGACCATCACTTTCATATATTTAATTACTTGTATTTTGTACCAATTTAGTTCATCTTCTGGGAGCTTTTCAATTTTTAAAACCAAACATCTTATGTTAATTAGATATGTCTAAAAATCATTGTGATGACATTACCTAAATGGAGGTCACTGTTCATATTTTTGCTGATTAACATTTGATAGTCTCTTTAGGTGCTAGACGAATATATTATCTTGTTCTACTGGTCAAACTAACTCTTTCGCTGCAGAACCACATATCTAGGACTTGGCAGTTCATTTTGTTTAGTGTACTTGGACAATACCATATATCAGTTCGCTTTCTATGCTACTATGCATTAATTTTCATTCTATATTATCAGTATGTATATATATATATATACTATGCATCAATTTTCATTCTATATTATCAGTATGTATATATATATATATACATACTGATAATATAGAATGAAAATTGATGCATAGTATATATATATATATACATACTGATAATATAGAATGAAAATTAATGCATAGTAGCATAGAAAGCGAACTGATATATGGTATTGTCCAAGTACACTAAACAAAATGAACTGCCAAGTCCTAGATATGTGGTTCTGCAGCGAAAGAGTTAGTTTGACCAGTAGAACAAGATAATATATTCGTCTAGCACCTAAAGAGACTATCAAATGTTAATCAGCAAAAATATGAACAGTGACCTCCATTTAGGTAATGTCATCACAATGATTTTTAGACATATCTAATTAACATAAGATGTTTGGTTTTAAAAATTGAAAAGCTCCCAGAAGATGAACTAAATTGGTACAAAATACAAGTAATTAAATATATGAAAGTGATGGTCATAATTGAATTGACAAGCAACCAGAAAGTAGATAAGAAGATATGAGAAGATGACATTTTCAAAATCCTCCTCGTAACTTTGGGAACTTGCCTGAAAATTTTGGGCAGCAAGAGGATTGTTGGGATTTTTGTCGGGATGAACCTGCCTTGCCTGCAAGTAAAATCACACGACACAAAAAAAACAAAAAAAAACGAGAATGCAATGAATAAGAGCAGCTGAGTGTAGTTATAATTTCTATTGGATATCCAAAAAAAGAAAATCCCCAATTCGCGACGAGAAACTGAAACTAACCTAATTAGTTAATAAGAAACGAACAGAAGAAGATGAATAAGAAGAAGAAGAGTGAGGGGAAATGCGTAAATACCTTGATATAATAAGCTTTCTTGATCTCAGCTTCGGTTGCAGTGGGGCTAACCCCAAGCACGTCATAGTACTCCGTCTCCTTCACCATCTGATCACTGTCTCTGTTTCCTTTCTGGATTTTAGTTCAAATTAACAAGCAAAAGTCGATAGATATCTTCACCCCCTGCGTCTTTATCTCTGAAGGATCCTTTAAGGAAGATGCTGAGAAGAAGAGGAAGACGAAGACGAAGACGAAGAAGAAGAAGCAAGCTAGGAGAGGAAGATAGAAAGGACGAAAGTGATTGGACGAAGAGATCGTTCCCAGCTGTGGGTTCGGTGATACTATTATTATTTATTATTTGCTGTGGTCGTACCAGTATATTTAAAAAGAAAAACGGAAATGACGCGGCTAAGTTAGCTTCTTAAAATATGTGATGATATAATTGGTTGGATTTGAATTTATAATTTAAATTTAATTGGATTTAAAATTTTTATTTGAATTTAAAATGATAGGAGATGGACTCCACCTAGATAGTGCAAATACACCAATTAAAAAAATTGAGGTAAAAAAAGACACACAAGATTTAACGTAGAAAACTCCTTAATGAATATGGGAAAAAATCACGGGTAAGAATAAAAAGATTTTTACTATAGAAAACAAAGATTACAAGAGAAACTTCTCACAATTCACACCAAAATTTACTACACAAGGTTATGGGAAACAGATTTTGAGATATATAAAACCTTAAGCATATGCCTCTCACTATATAGCCTTAATAGAGGCTTCTAATCTCAGTCACTTTTGATGTGGGATAGAAAACTAATAATCTCTCACTTAGAAATTTGGTTGAGAATCAATCAATCTCTATACCGTTATTTATATCTTGTCATTTCTCTGCTATTTACGTCTCTCTCAAGTCATACAAGGATCTACATCATATGAATTTATAAGCGTCGTTGGCTTTGTTAGTGCATCTGTTAGGTTGTCTTTTGTGTGAATTTTCTACATTTCCTCACTTCCATCTTCCACCACTTCACGAACAAGATGATATTGAGCTCCTATGTGTTTAGTTCTAGAATGAGAAGCTGGATTCTTTGCAACACGCAAAGACACTGACTATCACAATACAAAGAAATTTTCTCTTATCGATGCCCAAACTCCTTTAAAAACTTTTTTATCTAGATTGATTCTTTGCAAGCTTGTGTATCTCTCATATACTCATCTTCTGTTATAGATAGTGCTACAACTGTCTACAGTTTAGACACCTAGCTCAGAACTCCTCTTGCAATTGTAGACACATTACCTATAGTGGATTTTCTTTTATCGAGGTCGCCTGCAAAATCAGAATCAACATATCCTTTGATAATAAATTCATATCCTTTATAACATAGAGCAACGTCTGAGGTCCCTTTAATATATCTCAAGGTCCTCTTTACAGCCCATCGGTGTTCTTGACCAGAATTTGTCATGTAACGACTAACCACTCCCACTATATGTGCAATGTCTAGTCTTATGCAAATCATAACAAACATTAAACTTTCCACAGTTGATGCATACAGTACTCAAGACATCTCCTTCCTCTCTGCCTTACTGCTAGGATTTTTGCTTGAGGATAACTTAAAATTAACAGGAAATACTTACAATCTTGCATATTGAAGCATCACAAGATTTTGTTCAAGTAATTCTTTTGAGAAACCCAAATCTTCCTGTTATTTTTGTCTCGATAAATTTACATCCTTAGAATCTTGTTTGCTGGTCCTAAATCCTTCATTTCAAACTCCCTAGAGCCTTCAAATCTTCAATATAATCTTTGTTAGGGCTTGTAACCAACATCTCGTCAACATATAACAATAATACAATGAAATTATTATTACCAAACCTCTTGAAATATGCACAAGGATCTGCACTAAATCCGTTAAATCCACGACTCATCATGAAGGAATCAAATCTTTTGTACCAATATCTCGGTGCCTGTTTTAAACTATACAAAGATTTGTTCAACCTACAAACTAAATTCTCTTTTCTTGGTTCTTCAAAACCTTCTGGTAGATGCATATAAATTTTTACTTCAAGATCTCCGTGAAAAAACAAAGCCTTTACATCTAACTGCTCTAAATATATATCAAATGTAGCACGCACAACTAGGACAATCCTAATTGTATTAAGACAAACAACAGGTGAAATAATTTATGTGAAGTCAATACCTTCTTTCTAAACACATCATTTTACCATCAACCTTGCACGATACCACTCCACCTGATCATCACCGTTACGTTTAATCTTATATACCCATTTGTTGCCAATGGGCTTTCTCCCTTGTGGTAGTGACACAAGCTTCCATGTCTTATTCTTATGAAGAGCTTATATTTCTTCTTACATTGCTGCCATCCAAAGTGATGCATCTGAACTACTTGTTGCTTCTCAGAATGTTGATGGTTTTCTATCTTCTGTTAGGAGATAGTATGCAACATTGCCCACCATAATATAATCAGACTGCCAGGTTGGGATTCTCCTTTCACGAGTTGACCATCAAACTTCTGTATTTTCATATTCAACCAATTCTTGCTCCTCTTGATCTGATATAGTTTCAGTAGACTCTTTCTGTTCAAATCTTCTTTCTTCCTGAATCGTTACAACTTCAAAATTTTCTTCAAATGTGCTATTTTGATCTTTCTCTTGCAGATTATCTTTTGCAAATATGACATCTCTGCTAATGATGAGCTTGTGGGCAGTGGAATCCCACAGTCGATACCCCTTGACTCTATCAGCATACCCCATAAATCTATATTTTTTAGATTTTGGATCTGGTTTTATGATATCTTGGGTATTATACATCACGAACATAGGACTTCCAAATGAGTGTAACCGAGAATAGTCTGCTAGTTTATCGACCCACATCTCCATCCGTATCTTCAGATCAATCAATCTTATTGGTGATCGATTAATCACATAGAGGGCGACCTTCACTTCTTCTGCCCAGAAAGACTTTGTCATACTTGCAGTTTTCAACATGGCTCTAGTTCTTTCAATCAGAGTTCTATTAATTTGCTCTGACACTTCATTTTGTTGAGGAGTGTAAGGCACCGTGAATTGACGTTTAATGCCTTCTCGATTACAAAAATTAATAAACTCATCGCCAGTATATTCTCCACCATTATCAATCCTGAGGCACTTGATTTTCTTTCCTGTCTCTAACTAAATATGTGCTTTAAATGTTGTGAAGGTTGGAAGTACATCTCCTTTTCTCTTGATAGGATACACCATACATCTTCTGTAGTAATCATCAATAAAGGTCACAAAGTGACTTGTTCCACTCAAAGACATAACCGGTGCTTGCCATACATTAGAGCGAATCAATTCTAGAATATCTTTACTTTTAGAATTCGATGTATTAAATTTCAGTTTATGCTGCTTACTTATAATGCAGTACTCGCATAAGACTAATGATACTTTCGTGAGACCAGGGAGTAGTTTCTGCTCAGGAAGAATCTTCAATCCTTGTTCTGACATGTGGTCAAGTTTACGGTGCCATAATTTTGTTGCATTTTTTGCACAACTAATCGATGCAACCGATGCATTTGCTTCCATATACGTCTCTCCCATAAGCTTGTATAAGTTTGTAGCTATCCTTTCAACCTTCATTACTACAATTGCTCCTTTGATCACCTTCATAACTCCATTTTCAATGAAGGTCTTGCACCCAATTTCATATAATTATCCTAAAAACAATAAATTCTTCTTCAAGACCTTCACTTGTCGCACATTTTAAATAGTGTGAACTGCACTATCATAAATCTTCAACTTGATGGTGCCAATCCCAGCAATCTCCAAGGCATGGTCATTTCTTATATACACAGATCTTACAAAGATAAATTTATAAGTGTGAAATCAATCTCTACATGGAGTCATATGTCACATTGCTCCTGAATCCATTATCCAAGCATCAATGAGTTCTACTTTGTCTTTGAACATCATTGCTACTTCACTATATAGGATATATTCATTGGCAACACATTTATGAGAAGTTGATGCTTTAGAGGCCTTGTCTCCACCCTTCCTGAATCGACATTCACTTTTAAAATGTCCTCTCTTGTTATAGTTGTAACACTTGAGATTTTTCTTACTTTTAGATTTCAACTTTCCTTGTTTGTGACTCCCAGTGGAATCATGCTCCATTGGCCATCCTCTCGTCATTGATAAGGTTTCTGTTTGATGCGAACTTGTCAGCCTTTCTTCCTTGTTGATGCGTCTGCTTTCTTCTTCAAGAACAGAAGCAACAACATCAACAAATACCAAAGTATTTATGAGGATATTATTGGTTAAATTAATGATGCGTTGGTCATATGAATCTAGAAGACTTTGAAGTAAAATCTTCGCTCGTTCAGTTGGATTTACATTATGTCCCAACAACTTTGAAAGTTGAAATATAGAGAGGTTAGAGTATTAATATGCTCTGTTATTGAAGTAGATTCAAACATTCAGAGTGTGTAGAGTCTCCTCTTCAGAAAAAAATTATTGTGAAGAGACGTAACTTCATATAACTTTGTGCGATAATCCCATATCTCTTTGGCTGTTTTCTTTTTCTCTTCACCTTGCAAAATATCATCCAATAGACCAAGATACAAATCTGACATGGCCAAGGCATATATTTGTTTCCATTTGACGTCATTTGTGAAATTTGTCGGCCTAGCACTAATGGCCTCCAAGCAGTTATCTTTTACTAACACTGCCTTCATCTTCAATTTTCATAACGAAAACTTTGTCCCGTCAAACTTGTAAGATTATATTTGGCCAACATTGCTTCTATCATAAGAATTGACTCCCACTCTCTCACGTGAAAAAGGGAAATCGCCTCAAATTACCTTCACTTAGTATGTAATAAGAACAATACACCAAGAAAATTCCCAGGAAAAGCTAGAGGGATCACAATTGGTCTAACTTAAAACTCAATTTTCTTAGATGGAGCTTTTCCTAGATATGTACTCAATCACCTCAAATACCAACGAAAAATGCCCAAAAAATGACAAGAATTCAAGAACAAAAAACCACCCTTTAGGAACACTAAAAAAAAACTCGTTTTCTAATATGGAAGATTAAACTATGCTGCAACTGTAACATACCGTCCCCATATTAAGGGTTAGGACCCGAATTTTCAGTATATATGAGCTCAAAGAGAGATTAAGGAAATGCATTTTCTTGCTCATGCATAATGTTAGCATATATGCAC
>JAOTAY010000006.1:185157-200556 GCA_025629805.1 Erythroxylum baracoense
TCGGAGTGTGGAGATTCTAGAGCTGGTGGGAGTGTTGACATTGAAGCTATCGGAGAAGGAAATGAACAGTAGCAGATTTAATTAGAGCATATTGATTATTGGAATAGTGTGTCCATTCTTGAAGTCTTTGTTATATTGCACAAGTTGTAGTGTAGATTGTTTTGACCTAAGTTCCCATATAGAAATTCTATCTCGATTTGACCCTGACTTGGTCTGAAGTCAACGAGTCTGGTTCTGAGTTAGTCAGATTTTGAGCCTATATTTTTTTTTAAAAATTTTACGTTTTGGACTAAGCTTGAATTTTGATTGGTCGGTTTGGCTTAATTCTAAGCATGAAAATTTTACTTAAGATGATATTGTTTTGGGTGAAAAGATGTTTTTAACTTTTAAAAAATAAAAATAAAATTAATTAAGCTTGATCTGACTTCAGGATTGAAGTCTCGGATTAGACTTGAGCTTAGTCTATTTTTAATTCTATCGATAAGGTTTTATTTTAGGTTAATCTGAAGTTAAATTTGTGCTTGAATTTGGTTAAAAATTTATATTATTAAAATTTGGTCAAATATAATTTAACCTATTAATTTTAAAAAATTGTCAAATTTAAATTTAAGTTTAAAATTTAACTTAATTAAATAATTTAAATACGATACTTAAAATGAAAGGTTTGAAATTTGGTGAAAAAAGGGCTTGATTTGGAGTAGAGAAGCCCAAAGTAGTCCAATTGGGTATCACTGGAATCTTCTAAAATTCAGATTTTTCCCTCATCTTCTTTACCCTCACCCCCAAATTGGCTTCTTTTCAAATTAGGGTTTTTGGCTCCCTCTGTGTTTCTCTTACCTTGATTTAGGACTATTCCCAAGAGCAAGCTAAGTGGAGCTTGGGTTGTATCCATGGCGGAGCATTTGGCCTCCATATTCGGAACAGAGAAGGACCGTGTTAACTGCCCTTTCTACTTCAAGATCGGAGCTTGCCGCCACGGTGATCGCTGCTCTCGGCTTCACAACCGCCCCACCATTTCTCCTACTCTCCTCTTGTCCAACATGTACCAGCGCCCAGACATGATCACTCCTGGCGTCGACGCTCAAGGCCAGCCTATTGACCCTCGCAAGATCCAGGAGCACTTTGAGGACTTTTACGAGGACATTTTTGAGGAACTCAACAAGTTCGGGGAGATCGAGAGCCTGAACATCTGCGATAACCTCGCCGACCACATGATCGGCAACGTATATGTCCAGTTCAGGGAGGAGGATCAGGCTGCCGCCGCGCTACAGGCTTTGCAGGGGCGGTTTTACTCTGGACGCCCAATTATAGCTGATTTTTCGCCTGTAACTGACTTCCGTGAAGCTACGTGCAGGCAGTTCGAGGAGAATAACTGTAACCGCGGTGGATACTGCAATTTCATGCATGTGAAACTGATAGGGAGGGAATTAAGGAGGAAGCTGTTTGGAAGATACCGTGGATATAGAGTGAGTCGGAGCCGGAGCAGGAGTCTGAGTCCCAGGCATAGGAGGGAGAAGGAGAGGGATAGGGATAGAGATAGAGATCGGGAGGGTGATAAGCGAGAGAGGGATCATCGTGATTACCGAGGGAATGGTCGGAGGAGTGGAGGAGACAAGTACGATCGAGATGGGTTTAAGAGAAGACATGGCAGTCCCAAGAGAAGCTGGAGTCCTCCTCCAGCTCGGGAAGGCAGTGAGGAACGGAGGGCTAGGATTGAGCAGTGGAACAGAGAAAGAGAGGAGAAGCAGTAACTGGGGAGAGAGCAGATGGGATTCAAACACTTTGTTCTTAGTGTGAAATGGTTCAGCTTTTCACATTTTTCTCTTGTTGGTAATTATATTTCTAGTCTGCTTTATGCTTTCAAACAACTTTTGACTATTTGACTCTTTGTGATTCATATTTTCGAGGATTAGATGTGTATTAGTTGATGCTATAAATGCTTCTGGGAGTTGAAATTATTACATTATCTCCTATCAATGATGGCTGTTTCTTGGTTCATTTTCATGAATACATCTCAATGTGAGGCCTGATCTGGATTAGCTTTCTATCTTTTATTTATCTCTAGTACAGTTCGTTAGAATGCTCGTTGCACTAATTTGTCTGGAAATAGTCTGCTTCTTTTGAAACTTTTCCATAAAAAGTACAGAATAGTTGTGTTAAATTTGCTCGGAAAAGTTTGCCACCTTTTGCTTCTGCCTTGTTCTTGACTTGGCCAAGAAAGAGGAATATCTCCAATTGAAACCGACCCCTTGGAAGCTTACCTTAGGCTCTCGGATAGTGGAACTCCAGCTAGGTAGGCACGCAAGCCAAAGAATTAATTTTCTTTAGTTAGGCAGGAAGGCAAGCCAAAGCAATTCAAGGATTAATCTTGGAATAGAAGAGCATAGGATACTTGCAATGAATTGCCTGCAAATAGTTTACCACTTCTACTTTAGCGTTTTTGTACTTGTACTTGGAGGGCATAGAATGTGGATCTCTTTTGCTTCCAGTTTCCAAGATTCTGCCCTGGTTCCAAATTGAATTGATTGCTGCTTGTAGATGCACTATCTGAAGTCAAATGCTTAGCTACCTTCCGATTAGGCATTGAAAGGTAACATTGTTTTCCGATTTCCAGTTAGGCACTGCTATGACAAGGACACCAGTTATTCCTATTAAAAAATAGATACACTTTTTGCTGATTCAGTATTGAGAGTAATCTTTTATAGGGTAAAACATGTGTTTGGTTGTCCTCTTTCTCTTCTGTTTTGGTAATTGAGAGATGAATTAGATCGCTCTAACATTGTTTTCTCATTTCCAAATAGGTATTGCTATGACAGACACCAGTTACCTATCAAAAAATAGATACACTTTTTGCTGATTCAGTAGTGAGAAGAATCTTTTACAGGGTAAAACATATATTCGGTTATCTTATTTCCTCTTCTGTTTTTGGTATTAGGTGATCTAAAAAGAAATGATGACCCTTAAAGTACAGATATTTTCAAGCCAGTCTTTATTCATCTTGATTTTTGATGAAACATATGCAGTAGATCATATGGTAGAGTTTGCTGTTGCAAGTGGATAATGATGATGGAAAGCTAAAGCTCCTTTGAGAGGTTATGTGGGAACGTGTGTTTGTGTTGAAACTGAAACAATCTTAGGTTATGATTTATTTTGTAGAATTGTATATGATTTGCAGGTGTTTTAAGAGTATGTATTTATATATCTTCCTTATCCCTCATGTGTGGTATAGTTTAGTTTACTTATAGTGGTATCCCACATGTGTAGCATAGTGTAGTGTAGTGTAGCTGTAGTGGTTGATCCATCCATCGGACACCCGTTACCTCGTATTCATTCATTCAACTTGTTTTGTCTCCTAATAATAACATGAAAAAGGACAATTATTAAAGCAAACAAGACAATAGCTTTTGATAAAGCAAATCCAAATGATGTGGATGAAAGGAAGATTAGGGTTTTAAGGTGGTAATTGCATTATTATGGTACTTAATGACCGACTAGTTTGGGTTTGGATCGGGGCTTGAATTCGAGTTTGATTAAATTAAAGTTTATAATAATTTACTTAAATTGTATATATTATTTAGCCCAGGTTGATTGGGTTACGTGTTAAAAGTGATAAACTTGACCGGGTGCCACGGGCCGAGGTCAGGTTGAATATGATGGCCGGCCTGTGGCTCGACCGTTATTTAAAAAATGACATCATTTTTTACATTTCTTAAAAAAATTATAAGATGGGTCGATATCTATCTGATTCAGAAGGGAAGAATTTGCATCAGTATATCAATTTTCCATTCAAGCATGAGTTTGATTCACAATTCATGTTTTAATAAATATTTACCATCCGAAAAGAGGAAAAAATGGAGTCTTTGTTTAAAGAAATGCGTTGAAAAAGGGCAAATGTATAGAACCTTTTAACAAGATAGTGGATTTCAACTTTCTCAAAATGGAATCAATTCCAAACATATATGTCATGGTTTCTTACTTTAACAGGGTACAAATATTTCAATTTGATATTTTTAGATGCTTTTTTAGACCTATTATCGATACTAAATAGCAGTACAAAATTTGTATCTATTTTTTATAATATTATGCATGGATCATACCTATCTCGACTCGTAGCGCTATAGGCCAACCTAAGCTCGTGGTTGGGCAAGGCTGGGCCTGGAATGGCCCGATCTTGCCCTGACCATTGACATTCCTAGTAATAATGAGACCTGTTCTGATTGAACTTGAATTTAAGTTTGGTTAAATTAAAATTTTTAGTAATTAAGTTTGAAGAATTTATTAAAATTCAAATATAGTTAGCCTTATAGGCAAAAAGAAAAGATTTAATCTTTCTTGATCCAACGGACCTTTCTCTTTACTTACGTCTTAAGTATGCTATCTTGGCAAGAGTCCGTGACTTCAAAGGCAATGTCCACTTGTAGTTTTCCTATTGGTCGGGTGATGGCATAGCTTCTAATTTGACTTACTGTCGTATATATTTACACAAATGCCACGCTCTCTTCAATTTCTTCTCCTAAGGCCGATCTATCTTCGAGGTGATCCACGTCTCTTCAGTCTCCCGATTCCTTCTGTTTTTTAAATTTTGTACTTTTAGATGTCGGGTTCGGATGATAATCAGTTTGGTTCAGATGACATCCTGGACCAGATTGATTGGGATAATCTTTTTCTAGATGTTTGTGATTTGGATACCCATTTGGTCTCCGATGCGTCGGCGGCGGCGGTGGAGGCGGAAAATTTCCCCACGCCGTCACCCGATTCTGTGACGTCGTGGGTAGGTGAGATCGAGAACATTTTGATGAAGGATGATTTTGAGGGTGAGGGTGAGGGTTGTTCGGAGGATTTGGGCATCTTTTTGGCGGATGTTCTTGTCGATACTCCTGAGAGTGTTTCCGCTGACCAGGTCCGCATTTGTTCTGATCATGGCTCTGAGAAGAAGGAATCTGAGAAAATGAACGACAATGGATCAGCCACTGATGATCAAAAGTCTAAGAAACTCAAAAGGTACTCAATTTTTTTCTATAAACTTCTCTTTTCACCTAGGTAGCGATTCTTGTTATGTGTATGTTATTGTAATCTTTGGCCTTGACTAGATGAACTAACCTCAGCAGCATCATCGTCATCATCGTAAATTGTTAATTGCTTGTTGGTTAGAGCGGTTATATGGCTGCAAATTATGCTTGGTCAAATTTGAAATTTACCGAACTAGAGGATATTTAATATGTAACTGCGGTGTGTTCTGATTGATTCTAGGAAGTTGAGAAATAGGGATGCTGCGGTAAGATCAAGGGAGAGGAAAAAGATGTATGTGAGGGATTTAGAGTTAAAGAGTAAGTATTTGGAAGCAGAATGCAGGAGGCTTGGGCGTATGCTTCAGTGTACTGTTGCAGAAAACCAGGCTTTACGACTTAGTTTGCAAAAGGGTGGAAGATTTGGTGTCACCTCGGCCAAGCAGGAGTCTGCTGTGCTCTTGTTGGGTACGTACCATCTAACTTGCTTCTTACTACCTTGGCAATGCTTTATTTTCCACGTTCGTTGTTAATGTTGAACTTGAAATTTTATTGGTCTGAGTCAGTTCAGATCCAAATTACGATAAAGAAATCTAAAATTTTGAGTTTGACTCACCATACAAATGATATTCCACTTGGCCTTTTTCCTGGCATGATATCCTATAGAAACCCCATTTTTAAGATTTTGATGAAGAGACTTGGATTTTGATATGCTGTTTCTAAACTACCAAATGACTTGAAGCTTGTTAACCGTACAATAAGGAATTAAAATTTTAAGCCTTTGATTAGGAATAATATGTGATTATATGGATGAATGCCAGGATTGAACATTCTTCCTTGTGGGTCTTTACTGAAATAGTTAATCTCATGGAATGGCTTTTTCCTGGCATGATATCCTATAGAAACCATGTAGATTTTGTTGAAGAGACTTAGATTTTGATATGCTGGTTCTAAACTACCAAATGACTTGAAGCTCTTTAACCATAAAGATTAAAAATTTCTAGTCTCGATTGGGAATAGTATGCGATTATATGAATGAATGCCAGGATTGTACATTCTTCTTTGTGGGTTTTTTCCAAAATACTTAGGTCTTGTTTGTTAAATCAGAATGAGAATGCAACATTTATTCCTTAGCTTTACTTGTTTGGTTATCCGGGATAGATAAAACAGGAAATGATAAAAATGGAATGAATTATAAACAATCTTAGACTTTTATTCCTGAGGAAGGTCTGAGTGCAAGCTGGCATCAAATATCAAGACTAAGAGATAAGAGATATTATTAGAATATTATCAAGTTATTATTAAAATATTATTAGAATATTGTCAAGATATTGATTATATTCTTATTAGAATATTATCATCAAAATACTTTTACTCTTATCATAAAAATTATTTATAATTATTTAAAATTAATAATTTTATATGAAATATAAAATATTTTCATTAATTATTTACAAAAGAAGTCATTCATAATATTTGATACCAAATACTAGCATAACTACTTTGTTTAATTTCATATCAGAAACGCATAATTAATAATTTTATTCCTACTTTGATTCTTTCGATTTACTCTCATTTCTATTTTTTTATTTTGATTCTTTCGTATTGGTTACTAAACAAGACCTTAATCTCATGGTAATTGTTGACTTTTGCAGAATCCCTGCTGTTGGGTTCCCTGCTTTGGCTCCTGGGAATCACCATGTGTCTGGCCCCATCAACTCTGGTGGCAGAGGCAGTTCCAAAAGAAAGCGAGGTAGAAGAGAGAGTAGCAAAAAAGGTGGAACCAATAGGGGCAGGAAGTGAAGAGTTGCACTGGTTTTTGAGCAGTAGGAGATGCAAAGCTTCAAGGACGAGGATGAAACTTAGGTGGTTGTCCCATTATATAGTCGTGGTGGTGGTGTGAGTCTGGCTCTCCTCAGTTGGTAGGAAGGAATGTGAAGGAGTTTATAGAAGTGAACTAAGTATGATGTTTGATGAGATATAATAAAGGGAAGTTTGTTTTCATTTTCCTTATACTTGTTTCTGTTCTTCTAGACCTTTGACTGATGGAAAAGGAGCATCCACCTAACCATAAAACTGTGTTAAGGAAAGGTTGTAGAAGGTGGTGTCTTTGAAGTTGCTGTGTTTCAATTAGGCGATATTTTGTCGAGTTTTATAATGAAATGAAATAAACTGAAATGGAAGAGGAAGATTTTATATTCCATTCTATTCTATTCTAAAAATAAAAACTTATAATTTAGAAAGTTTAGGATGAAATATAAACCGACAAGTAACTTTATACTATATTATATTATAAACTTTTTAAATAACATTTTACTTTATTACATTATAAATCATTTCGTTCCTTTCAAACAACAAATTTTTAATATTATGTCTATTCATATTCTATTATATTATAAATTATTCTATCCTATTCTATTCCCTTAAAAATTTAACATTCAACCAAAACATAGCCATATGATGAAAAAGATGGTTAAGATATGTCCTATTTGGTTTTATTAAGTATAATTATACCGACATCAGTTTGAATGTTCGGACCAATTAGATTGTTTGAGCTTTATTATGTCGGCTTATTATCAACCTTAATCTTAATAAAACAACCAATGACTCTCCGCAAGATGTTATGGTCAAAAACAGCATCTGTGGGTGAAAAGAAGGAAACTATGGTTAATGTGCATGGTCAATGGTTTGGTTACATAATGTAGATTTCCTCTTATTCTACAAGTAACTAATTTCCATTTGTTTATTCCAATAAGATTAAGTGGACTAGTAGGTGGTTGAATTGGAGATTATATATATATATAAGGGGTGAAAAAAAGCATCAAAATTTACAAGAATATCCCCTCTGTCTTTCCGAACAGGCAGTATATTCCTTCCCCACTCACAGGATCATAAAGGATGTTTAGGTAAAATGAATCCCTAGAAGCCATTGGCGAGTACAGTAACAGGTGGTTTGTTGGTTTGGTTGGGTGGTTGTATCGAGGACAAAGAATCCATTTTTGAACTGACCGTCTTAGTTTCTTGTCTTGAAAAGTAAATATTGAAGACCAACCAAAGCAACGCCTATCAAGAACCAAACACTTTGAACCTTATAACTTACCCTCTCTGCCTCACCAACTCAAAAGACATCAGCGTTTCCCATACAATACCAGCTAGTACCACTCTGACTCTACCTCGGCTCTAATGGTTTCCGAGTATGGCATTCGAAGAGAACTCTCAGATCTTCAAAAGATTCGATCTTTATGTCAACCTCAACTACCTCCATGTCTTCAGGTATCTTCTGCTCTTCATTTCTCCTTATACTTCACTTGATTTTTTTTTCTAATCATCATTGGGATACTTGTTCATTTGCTTCTTTTTAAAAAAAATTTCTGCTTAGATCTTTCTGATCACGCTTTTCTCTTCCTCTTTATGTTTCGATCTTTAATTGTATCCACTTTGTATCCCGTACTTTATCAACCTTAAAGTTGACTACTTTTCCTAATTTGCTTAAACGCATGCAAATGTGTATAACCCATATTGCCTAACATCAACCTTCTTGTTCATTGTTAGACAAGTTTTTCGTAGTCAAACTCACTGTTCTTTTAGCAGTATTTTGTGTTTGGTGCACCTTATCGATACACCTTGAAGGGTTCCTCTGAAATATGTTTCTTTTCTACTATTTTAGTTTTACTTGAATATGATTGTCTGTTTTGATTATATATGATCTCAAACTTGGGCTGAAACTCGCCATTCTTCAGGGAACTACAGTGAGAGTAGAATTTGGTGATGCCACAGCGGCTGCAGACCCAGCAGATGACCAAACCATAAGCAGAACCTTTCCCAACACTTACGGTCAACCTCTGGCTCATTTTCTTAGGTCTACGGCAAAAGTTCCTGATGCTCAAATTATAACGGAGCATCCTGCTATCAGGTGTGTGCTTAGCGACTCCGTATTTTTTTTTTTTGTTAAGACACTCTGTCTTGTCTGGGCTGATTCTTGAAGATCACCTATTGTTTATTGTGTGTTCTCTCAACAGGGTTGGAGTAGTCTTTTGTGGGAGACAATCTCCTGGAGGACATAATGTCATATGGGGTCTTCACAATGCTCTTAAAATCCACAACCCAGGCAGTACTCTACTTGGATTTCTGGGTGAGCAGCGCTAATACATTGTATTTTTGTTTCATATGTGTTGTGCAAATTGAAGAGAGAAAAAAAGATTCTTTATTTTGTGTGAATCGCTAGTAATTCTTATCTGTCAATAGGTGGTTCTGAGGGTTTTTTTGCACAGCAAACTCTTGAAATCACTGATGAAGTTCTTGCAACCTACAAAAATCAAGGTGGGTGGTAATCCATGATTTTGCATCTAAATCTTTAACACCCAGTTGGCAGTGAAATATGGCTAAGGTTTTTGTATCATTGTGCTTGACAAGGTGGATATGATTTACTGGGACGGACAAAAGATCAAATACGAACAACTGAGCAAGTTAATGCTGCATTAACCACGTGCAAAGATCTGAAATTGGATGGCCTTGTCATAATTGGAGGTAAATATATAGTTTTAAGAACGGCAAGCTCGGTATGCATGAGGCTATTACTCACTGTGGAAGCTTAGTATTTTTGTAGGGGTTACATCAAATACAGATGCAGCACAGCTGGCCGAAACATTTGCTGTGGCAAGATGCCCAACAAAGGTGTACTTTATGTGCTTTTGAATTGAGTTGTTAGTGAAGCAATTTAATTTCTCAAAGTTTCTTTGCAATTGTGTGCCTCTAGACCTCTGATAATTCATTGAACATGTTCTTGTGGTACCTCGATTTGCTGATTTCATTGGTTGAATCTGGCAGGTAGTTGGCGCTCCTGTTACTCTCAATGGTGATCTGAAGAATCAGTTTGTTGAAACCAATGTTGGTTTTGATACAATATGCAAGGTACTTAATGACAGGAAGCTTTTGTGAGACATGTCAATGGCAATAACAATGAATAAAAATAATATGTGGACAGAGTTCTCATATGCCATGCTTCGAAAATGATCTCCTATGATGGATCATGTACCATCTTTTCTTTCTATACAGTTCATGAGTTTTATAGGAAATGCTGATTCCTCATGTTTCCTCATATGCAGGTCAATTCCCAGCTTATTAGCAATGTCTGCACTGATGCTCTCTCTGCCGAGAAGGTAATCATTTTTTAACTTTGATCCCAGCTCAATTTCCATATAGCAATCAACTTTTGCATTCCTTGTTATTTAAATTTTATGATGTCCTGGTGATTGAAGGCCCAAATAATGAGCTGGGCAGTAAAGACACAACCTTAATGCAATCAGTCCTGAGATATGACTTCTCTTAGTGGTTTAGGAAGTTATGGTTTCATGCTTGAATATTAGAGGAACAATAGAACTTATATAAGAAAAAAGTTTATTTCCATATATTGGTTGTGTGTTATCTCTTAACTGAAATTTTAATTTCATTCCTTTTGCAGTATTATTACTTTATCCGGCTAATGGGCCGAAAGGCATCACATGTTGCTCTAGAATGCACTCTCCAATCTCATCCAAATATGGTCAGCAGTTCCTTTAATTACTTTTCCAGCTCCATATGGTGTCATCATTCCAAAGATGCTAAATATACTGACCTGCTTTCTGCAGGTAATTCTTGGTGAGGAGGTAGCTGCATCAAAGCTCACCCTATTTGACCTCACAAAACAAATTTGTGATGCAGTTCAAGCTAGAGCACAACAAGGTCCTTTGAAAATAATTTTTGTCCTGTCACTTTTGTGATAATCTACTTTTAAAAATATTACTTTTGTGCTTAGTTGCATGTTGAGGAACCACCTACTATCAATCCTGAAAAACAAAGAACGGAACTTTTCTGAAGGTTTACTGGTTAATAACCCATTCAACCAGAATTTGATGGTTAGAATGCAAGTAAATGCCAGTTTACCCTGCCTACAACTGCTCTTTGGCTAGAAGCTTATGGATCCTTGACCAGTACTTATTTGTTTGGATAATCATTTCAGATGTTTAACTATTGCAGTTTAGTAACTTTTACTTGTCTTGACCTATTGCTTTTATCTAACAAAGATCAGTTTTGCCAGATAAAAACCATGGAGTCATTCTATTGCCAGAGGGCCTGATAGAAAGCATTCCAGAGGTGTACGCTCTTTTGAAGGTAAATCTCATTCTCTCTCATACCTGGGCATGTAACCTAATAATCACTGATTTTCAATGCCTTAAGTCTTTTGAAAATGATAATAATTGACGATTTTGAAACTCTTAGGAAATACATGCTTTGCTCAAGCAAGGAGTTAGCCAGGATAAAATCTCGTTGCAGCTTTCACCATGGGCATCAGCTTTATTCGAATTTTTGCCACCCTTTATCAAGAAAGAGGTTCGATTTTCCATTACAGATTAACATCAAAAGATATATGTCATTTTACGTTTATAGTTTCAATTTGCCTGACTTTCAACTTTTTCTGTACAGCTTCTTCTTTACCCTGAATCCGATGACTCGGCCCAGTTATCTCAGGTATGGAGTGTGAGATTTCTATGAGAAGGAAATGTTAAATATCATGGATCTTGATTTAATTGTCTGCCCTTGTTCCCCAGATTGAGACCGAGAAATTGCTAGCACATCTTGTGGAGAAAGAAATGAACAAACGCATGGTAAGATGGATAATTCTCATCGTTCTTATCTTGTCACATCTGCATGGCATAAAGACCTAAATCACTCAGCTAAGTCCCTTATGTACTATGTTGTATATGATCCAAAGATGGAAACAGAAATTCAATTTCTCTTTTTCATTTATCACATTGCATTATTTTGATAATGTTTTAGGATCTACTCTGATGTGATCTTAATTAGCTGTTTTTTTGACTATTTGGATTGTTTTGCTTTTGTAGAAATTTCCATTGAATCCTGAGCTAATTGCTCTTTTGTTCTTTTTTTTTCCCCCAGAAAGAAGGTGCATACAAGGGAAAGAAATTCAATGCTATTTGCCACTTTTTTGGTTATCAGGCCAGGGGATCATTACCATCAAAGTTCGACTGTGACTATGCTTTTGTACGTTACAGAAGTGAGCTAGCCGCAATCTTTTCTTTACTTTATAGCATACATGTCATTTGCTTATTGTGGAACTACCTATCTGCAGGTCCTTGGGCATATTTGTTACCATATTTTAGCAGCAGGTTTGAATGGATATATGGCCACTGTAACAAACTTGAGGAACCCTGTGAATAATTGGCGCTGTGGTGCTGCTCCACTTACAGTTAGGTTTTCATTTGTTTTCCACATCCTACATTCTTGAAGGCCTTTTGTCTGTTCTTGATTAGTACTTCTTTCTCTTTAAGGTCTTTTCCTTTTGCTATATCATATGTATACTGTGATATATTGTTGACTTTGTGTAAATACTAGGCAATGATGACTGTGAAGCGATGGGCTCAAAGTCCAGGTGCTTCTTCTATTGGAAAACCTGCAATTCATCCAGCTACTGTGGATTTGAGAGGCAAAACATATGAGTATGACCCCCTCCTCTTAAACTCAACTGAAAGTAGAAATATATCTGTACCTAACATTATATCTGATCCACATGTTGTACATAAGGTGGCTGCACTATAGTATCACCAAAGATGTTACAACAGTAGTTTTTTTGCTAAACTATACTGATATCAAACAACTATAAATCTTTTGCCATGTCCCCAAAAAGAGAGAGCTGCTCAGTAATTTCCTGAATGATTTTATTTGCAGGCTCCTAAGGCAAAATGCTGCAAAATTTTTGATGGATGATCTGTACAGAAATCCTGGGCCCCTTCAGTTTGACGGTCCTGGTGCTGACGCTAAGCCTGTAACTCTTTGTGTTGAAGATCAGGATTACATGGGACGGATCAAGGAACTGCAGGAATACCTGGAAAAGGTGCTGGCCCCTATGTTTTCTTCTCTTTTTTCCTTTGCTTGACATTCCATTTTTTTCTTCACTGTTATTTGCTTTACATGCTATAGCAGAATTACTTCATAATGCTCCCTGAATCTCAAACATGGTGGTTCGTCTGTCACATTGCTCTTAGGTTGATTATTATACCAAAAAGATTTCACGTTAGCTAACTTTAAAAAGAGAAAGGTAGTACTACGATAATCCTTTGACTTTCAATAATTATTTTCCCCTTCAAACTGATCTGAAATGGGAGTTGAGGCTAAATAAATCTGAGAGCTTACACTGTTGGTTCAAAAGTTCTTCTGAACTTTTCATTTTTATCTTGGAGGCCAAATTCTAATTTAACAACAGATAATGAATCAACCAGACAGACTGCTGCTGCCTAGTTTTTAATTTATATGAGTTCCTTAAATAAGTTTTTTCATTGATTAAGTGTTTTCTTACTGTGATTTCCAGGTACGAGCTATAGTTAAACCAGGGTGTTCTCAGGAAGTTCTGAAAGCTGCTTTGAGCGTCATGGCATCTGTTACTGAAGTTCTGTCTGCCATGTCTTCAACCTCATCCAACCATCAGACATGCATTTAAAATTACAACCTAGTCTTTTCCTTTTCTGAATTACCTCCGTACGGTGTATGGCTTGAGAAATACAAACTCTTTGACATGGAGTCCCATTTTCCTTCATGTATAACCTGAACTATTGGTGCAACTCAGCTGCTTGATGCTAATGGCCTGAGTTCTTGGCACCCCTTTTTCTTTCATGAGTCATCTTCTTCCTAAGTGAAGATAAATAACAGGAAGATTGTGTATTAAGTTTTAGGCATTTCAGAGTTTCATATACTTAGGAACAAGAACCACTGCATTACACCCAACATTATAGAGAGACATGATCAGTATACTGAACAACCTCAAAACCCCTCCACAATTGGTTTTTCGCAAATTTGGATTGAAGTTACTATTACTTTGGACATAGATCCTTATTCTCAATCTTTTTTACTCAAAAAAGAGGAAAATTTTCATGTGGGTATAGCTCATGGATACTGGTTCCTTAACAGTTAATGGAGTTTCATACTGATTCTAATGTAGAGAAGATGAAGCCACAAAGCCTTGACTTTGAAAAAACCCAGCTGATGACTGAAGATTCCTTCACTCATCTACGTAAACTTCGTGTTCTTCCACTAAAGACTAACTTGGTATATATGAAGGTATGAAAATGACCTCTGAATAGGCATTCACTCACCTCTCTAGTTGGATGCTAGTCTTAGTATGGTGGATATTGGACACCAAGTACCTGAGTACTAAATTTTCAATGATCTCTCTAATTTCTGAAACGACATTATTCTTGAATTTCATGCACTAGCAAGTCATATCATATTTGGATATATTCAAGTCACAAACCACAAGAAGAAGGTTGACCAAACAGTAAGTGAAATTGAAGCTAATGCATAAGTCCATAGCATTATGACTGAACATTCCATCTCTCCTGCTCCAAACAGTTGAGATATGGTAACTGCAAAATTGATGAATACATGGAGTTTACGTAAAACAAATTTTGCACAAAACCAGAGTATGAAGGGTTAGAAGGACAAGTGATGTAGTAAACTTTCTAGAAAAACAATGAACTATACTCGAGGTTTTTGAAGGAAATGAGATACCTATGTTCATTGCAGGTGGAACTGCAAACTGGAGCAGAAGAATGAATTGATACAAAGGATCATGGGGTACGAACCCTAAATTCAGTGCTCCTTTGACAATGAATATGCCCGTAAGAGGTAAGGCTATATATCGAACAACTACAATCCCAAAAATTAAAGATTTTTTGACGCCTGATCCTCGCAAACCTGAGATGCAATCCGATTTCTTACCGTCAATTCAACAATGGAACTCCTGTGGTTAGAAGAATGAGTCTTAAATGAATTGGTACCTTTCAATAAGTTGCCCCCTAGAATCAAGGTCACAGTTGGGATGGCTCCATCTCTGTACCCAAAGCAAAAATGACAAAACTGAACCTAAAATCTTTTGTTAAATGAAACTTCAATGATAAAGAAGCAATTTGTAGAGAAGTTTGTATGATTCATGGCAAGCATAAATAGTCAGATATGAGGCTATACATAGATTTAATACCCAATCAAGGAAGCAGAGTCATGAATGACATGAAGAGGAGCATTATTTCCAATCAGCAACTCTCGCATCTGCGGTACCAGTCCGATTACAAATCCAACAACCTGTGCTAAACGTAAATTTCACTTCAGCAAGTTGTAGTTCATGCTCTGCAGAAACTGAAAAGGAAGAAGGGGGAAACAACTAGACTTGCAGAGTACAATACAATTGAGAGTTTTAGGCTGCAGGAAGGATGAGGGGGCGGTTGGTTCGTATGAAGGAATGATAATAAGAATGAGAATGAATATAGTGAGGAATGAGAATGGATATTATCATTATAATTATAATGGTTGGTTAAGAGGAAGGAATGATTACCATTACCATTGA
>JAOTAY010000006.1:200656-227039 GCA_025629805.1 Erythroxylum baracoense
TTTTAATTAATAATATTGTAATTAATTAATTATTAATAATATTTTAATTAATAATATTGTAGTTAATTAATTAATTATAATATTTTAATTAATGAATAATTATATTTTAATTAATTATATTGTATTTAATTAATTATTAATAATATTTTAATTAATTATAATATAATTTATTAACTCATTCTTCTATAACAATGATACCTATTGCTCTAGATTAGGAGAGGAATGAAGTATTATTTAAAAGTGGGTAATCAAAATAATAACCCTATAATCATATCTCCTTACCAAACTCAATCTTTCATTTAATACTCATTCCTCTTTTTTCATACCTACTAAACAAGCACACCCTGAGTAACTCCCGGAAAGGTTTCAATTAATGGTAAATGCAAAGTTCAATCAGAAGAATTGACGAATAAGTTGCCATCTTTATGAAGATTAAAGAAGATATGTTTGCTAAATGAATAACCAAAGTAAGAGGACAAATAGCAGAGAGTCATACCACTGCAATGGTGGAAGGTGCAAACAAAGACTTCCAATTAGTATTTGCCAACAGAGTCGTGATGCGTTGCTTCAGTCGCTCCAAAATTGTCATCTGTGTCAGGATTCCGAAAGGTCAATCTTAGAGCCTCCGGAGACAGTTTTTGCATTTCAAAGAGTGATGTAAATAGTTTCTCACAATACTAGCAAAGGTGATAATTTCAAAAACTCGGTATAGGATGCCGACCACGGCCAAATTCCAACAGAGAAACAATACCTCAGATCTGCTTTCAGTTCTCGTGATGGGCAAGGCTTTTTGATGTGCATGCTCTAGAGAAGGCGAAAATTCCTTTGAAGAAAGTAGTGGCTCTGTGCAATTCTCCAATTCAGATAATGAGCTTTCTCCTGAAGATATATCTACATGAAGCTTTCTGGATTCGTCAGCAATCTTAGCAGATGAAGCCCTCACAATGTTGTACACATAAGACCATAAATACATTGCTCCAATCTGCAGAGTTACATCATTCACTTTCAAATTTGCCTCAGAATTCAAGAATAAAGCATAATCTGCCGAGTTTATTCTATGTTTCGAGAAACGACCATATTAATGAGAATCTTAGGAATGGAAGTGAGGTGTAGTTAATGATGAAAGTTTCATGCTTTTGAATTGTAATCTAGTGAAATACAAACATACCGCCATTGAAAGTGAAACGTAACCCAATCCGTATGATTGACAGATATCAGGAGATCCAAATGGACTTCCTTTCTCTTTGCATACTGCTGGGATCATAATAAGAAACATGTTCCCCAGATTTCCTGCAAAAATATCTCATCATGAGTTACATGACAATACACGTACATAAGAAGAAGACAATATAAAGTGACACAAATCACATAAAGCCTATGTTTAAGCTGTGATTCAATATTTAGCAGCAACAGCAGTAGAAGAAGAAGAAGAGTGACATAAGTTGTATAGACCGTCCATTAGAATTGGGATTATGCATTTACCTGCAGCACAACAACCAATTACGACACCCCGCAGATGGGAAGGAGGCCTAGTGCACAGGATGAGAAACCATCCTAGTAAAGAACCAATCATGAATGTGATAAGGATATTGAATGGCATGAACCACCTATGCAAGACGAGTTAACACAATTAACACAATCGCCTTCATCGATAAGTAATAGATGACCATTTGGAAAACACCAAAATTTATCAGAATTTGACTCACAAATGCATCAAGCTGTCTAATGTGATTGTTGTTGCAAGTTTGGAGGCCACCAAGGCCGGATTGAACACGTAAAACACTACCTGTTCATAGACAGAATCGAACACACACTCTGTAATCAATCTAACAATTCCCTACAGCCACCAATCGCAGCCAACCACACATCCTGGAGAAAGTTTAAAGAAAAATGAAAGTTTACATTATTTATATGCTTCCTTGCATCCTCCCCTAATATATTGACCTTATCGAGAGCAAGATAAGACCCAAGTGCCGTTATTAACAACACTTTAAGGACAGGTATTGATGAAGCAATGAAGAGATCCAAAAGCCCCATCGTTGAATATCCTTTAGCAGATATGATATCCAAAATTACTCAATCCCTTCCTCTCTATATCTATATTCTTGATGATCAACCAATCCCACTTCAGATTTTCCTCGACTGTTCAGGCACGTAAAATCATAAGAAACATGCAATACATAGAGCAGTTACTCAGAAACGAATTGTACAACTTAACATAAACAGCTATACTGAAAAGGAAAATAAGAGAAGTTATAACGAAAAGCACAATCTTGAAGCAACCATAACTCCTGGGGAGGTTTTCAGATTCATGTGGTCACACACATGTTTCATGAGAAGATTGTAAACCAACTCAGTTTTCCAGGATGTCCTCTCCACCGATTGATGATGAAAAAAAAAAGAAAAACATAAACGCAAACGAGTGAGTGTCACATTAATGCAAATAGAATATGTACATTCGAAGATTCGGAAAGAATTTGAGAAAAGATTGTTTCTTTTTGTTTTGTTTTGTATTGGTTCACATAAAACTCAATGAAACAGACAAATCAGCAGTATTTTGAAAAGATATCACCGATCCTCCGGAATATTATTTTCCGTGTTGACTTCTTCTTACCCACAAAATGGAAAAAGATCTTATACACTTTTGTGCATATCCGTAACTCGTATGTCTCCATTGGAGCAGAATTGGGACCACAATCTTGTAAGGCTAGGAAATTTAGCATTAGCCTACGTGAAAATGAAAGTGGAGTGAACTTTTTTCTTCTTCTTCCTCTAAACGAATTGGGATCGCCATTACAATTAGAGCTCGAGATCACAGAACATGCAAGCAAATCCCACGCCCATGGAAGCTGAACATGTGGGCCCGCCCAAAAAGAGGGCAGCTTGGTAATTCTGTGAAATTAAGAAACGAAAGTGAGTTTTAAGGCCCAGTGGGTCCGCCGCCGCCGCCGCGCTCGCGAGTTGTTATTATGGCTAATATCTGACTGAAGCCATAGCTAGCCAGGCATTGGATTTCCATTTGCATTTCGCGGTTGCTATGGCGTGTAACGTTACTTTCTATGTATGTAAGTAATGGTAACGAATATGGGGTTTGGATAAGAAGAAGAGGTTTGGATAGAGTTGTTTCAAAGATTCTCTCTCTCTCTCTCTTTCTCTCTTAACTCTAACCCTAACCACCTCTTTTCTTCCTTTCCCTCCGCCGTCTCCCCTAACAATCGCAACTGCCACCGCCACGACCACAGGCAAGTTTCTTCGTTTATGATTTCTTCAACGTTAGTCTTTCATTTGCTTCAATTTTTCAAGCCACATTTTCATATTTTGAACGGGATTTATAGCCTTTTTCTCTCTTCAAACAAAAATTCATCGTCAATTTGTTTTGAAAGAGATGAAAGAAGAACAAACATTTTAAGAAATAACAGTTCTTGTGCTTATTCATATCCTTTTTCGAAATGGGATGGTATTGTAATGTTTTCTTTTCTTTTCTTTTTGATGAAGATGGCAGATACTGATATGCCACCATCGTCCCTAGATTTGGACGGTGACATTGACCCCAGTATCAGACCTGTGCAAGCTAATGTTCAACCACAAGACTCCGTTGCTACACTTTACAATCAACATTTCAGTGACCTCACATTGCCAACTGATGTTCCTATGTCTGATGTTCAACCCCCCTCTGACGATCATAAACCCATCCCTTCTGCTCATTCCAATGGTAATGATGGTACAGAATGTAAAGTACCCCAACAGAAGCTTGATGATATGCCTTATGATAAACCTTCCATGGATTCCAATACTAATGATAAATTGCCACAACCAAAATTTGAGGATAGAGATAGTATGCTTGTTGAACCTCAACCTGGAATTGTTACTCCCCTTCCACACAAGAAGTATTCTAGTCACAAACCAAAGCAGGATAGTTTATCCAAATCCAAGAGCGTATGGACTGATTTTGAGGTACTTGTTAAGGAATTTCAGATGTATTCTTCTATGATGAGTCTTGTAAGTGGACCAATTGTCTCAGCAGATGGGGGAGTTTAATGAGTCTGGAACTCCAGAGGAGCGAGCAGCATTCATGAAGGAGCTTGAAACTTTCTACAGGGAAAATGCTTTGGAATTCAAGCCCCCTAAGTTTTATGGAGAGCCATTGAATTGCTTGAAGTACGTTTGATTTTATAGTTCATTTTGGTGAGTATTCAATCTCTGCTTGATTGTATTGGTGGCGCTAATTTCTGCTTATTTGTGATAAATGGGAGTTAGGTTATGGAGAGCTGTTATCAAATTGGGTGGATATGAAGTGGTATGTGTGCATTTCTGTCTTTATCCATACTATTATGCATCATGTTGGTCTAGTATTATCTCTGCTATTTATCACTTGCTTTCTCCAATTCGTCTTTGATGTTGTCCTGTGCTTGATGGTGTAACATTCGAGAAATATGAGGTGCTTATTAGCATTAAAATATGACACATCTGCTTTTAATTCCCATGTTTGTAGGTCACCGCGTCAAAGTTGTGGAGGCAAGTAGGGGAGTCTTTCCACCCTCCCAAGTAAGGGTTTCTTTTGTGTGCTTAGAACTTCTTTTTTTATATATTTTTTAAACTTGTCTATCCATCTGTCTCACAGGACCTGTACAACTGTTTCTTGGACATTCCGTAATTTCTATGAGAAGGTATTGCTTCTTTAGTTACAAAGATGCTGAATTAAAGTTGGATTATCAGTAATTAGCTGTATGTTAAATCGTGATGAGAGGAGTTTTGTGCACATGATATTTCCACCAAGTCCCTCACTACTAAAAGCGCTACACAACTCTTTCCTCTAAGTGGGAAGTGAAAACCATTTGCATAATTGCATTTTATACCCAGGGTCAATATCAGTGGTCCTTTGTTACCTATCATAGCCTTTAGCAAACCTTCTTGATGGCTTCTGTGGCAGTTCAAGCCAAAAAAAAAATCCAAAACTTTCTGAAACTTAAAAGAGCAAAATAATATTTTTTGGGCTTTTTTTGCCGTCTGTTTCGCTAATTCCATCTTTGATGGTTGAATACCATAAAAAAGTTATGCAACTTAGTACACTAGATGTATTTGTCAGCATTATCTATTAGCAAAGGCTGATTACTCTCTGGTTTTCCAATACTGCTACTTATGTTTTCAGTTATCTTTTATTCTCTTCTGGATTTTCTTTTACTTGCTTCAGGCGCTTTTGGAATACGAGAAGCATAAAAGACAAATTGGTGAGCTTCAGCTCCCAGGTTCACCTGTGCATCAGTCAACTTCGGCCAATGCTGAAAAAGAGGTATGTCTCTTTATGTTCTCAGCTTGGTCTGGTTTCTTTTTGGAAAAATAAAATTCTGTGACATGGTAAAAATGTGAGGTTTAACCACATTACATTATGTTTGCGTTCAACTGCTTCATCTGTTTGTTATGTCTGGTGTTAGAATGACTACGATCCCTATTTAGTGTCTTTCTTTTTTAGCTTTCCTCTATCTTTTGATCTTCAGTTCTTCCCCCCTTCTCCCCTATCTCTCTCCCGACCTTACTTCTTTGTGCAGACAAGTGCCTACCAACCACCCGGGGCAGGGTCGGGCAGGGAAAGAAGAGTTGCTGCAACTCGTGCTATGCAGGGTTGGCATGCTCAGCGTCTTGTTGGGTATGGTGAAATAAGTGAGCCTATTATTAAGGTTGGTTGAAACTCTCAACACTAATTTAAAGAGCCAATGTGCCTTTTTTTTCAAATGTTGTGGCTTAGAACAGTGCCTTCTATTTTCATTTTGTTTAGGACAAGAACTTAAATTCTGCAACAAAACGTGAAAAACCTCTGAAAGGCATTGGTATGCAACGTTATGAATACGTTTAAAGATTTCTCTGGATGAAACCTTATTGATTCCAAGTCTTATTCTTTCCCTTTGGTTGAGTGAATCAGGTATACACAAACAGAGAGCAAGTAACGTGGATCCTGCTGACAAGCATGAATCTAATGAAGCAGATAAGGAGTTAAGATCACTTATAATTCCTTCCACAAATTATTGCTTCCATTAACTGAAAATCTTATATTGTTTAGACTGATAAGAACTGATACGTAGATTCTGTTATCTGTGGTTTAATTCTTGTTATCATACTTGAACAAATATAATTCTTGATAAACTTCACCATTGCAAGCCTAAATGTCATTTTACAACTTCTATGACTAGACTGGTTGCGGAGATTGTTGATATTGGACCTCCTGCTAACTGGGTAAAGATAAACGTGCATGAAACTGTGAGTGCCTGATGTCTGTTTTCTTATAATTCCTCTTTCCCCAACATATACTGATTCTGTGTTTATTTATTTGTCAACGCTCTATGTTGTGACAATTTGCTGTCTTTATGCTCAGAAAGATTGCTATGAAGTGTATGCTTTGGTCCCTGGGCTTTTGAGAGAGGAGGTTAGAAATCCCCTTGAAATCATCTAGTTTTTTTCTTTCACCTCGTGCAGGGTAAGGCATAATTTGCTACGTTAGTGTTTGATTATAATGAAGTGATTGACTTGTGTTTTGTTGTGTCCATTTATGAATTTGAAAAGGAAACTGTCAATAGTTTTAGTGTTCCTATTACTGGTGATCTATATCTTCATTGGGTATTCTATACGGATGCTGATTCAGAATGAATATGAACACTCAAATGGAGGGAGAGCAATTTTAATGATTGAATAATCGAGTTTGATTAGGAGAAAATATGGACTTACTGTAATTTGACGTGAAAATGGTTGGTGGTTGAATTCTTAAACACCCTATGAAAGAACACCTTCTCACTGGTATTTTTTGAGTGATTTCTTTTAGGCATATTAATGCTGCACTGTCCTTGAATCTGTTTGTATTTTGGACCACTTGCATGGTCTTCGATCCAATCTCAACCGGTCCCTTTCTGGTGCGGCATGGCATCAGTTTAAGGCCGACCATTTCTGTTCTTAAAAAAGTTTCCTGATACCATGTCTTGACTGCTTATGTTTTAAGCTAAAGATCTTTACTTTTTATGCGACCTTTTGGTGGATTCAGGTGCGAGTTCAATCAGATCCTGCTGGACGTCTCGTTATAACAGGTCAACCGGAACAGCTTGATAATCCTTGGGGTATAACACCCTTTAGAAAGGTACATCCAGTTCTGACCTTAGGAATCTCGATATCTCCAAAGGGCTATATATGCACAACCTGCAACACAGTGCCCCCTCTGGGCTAGGCTACGGAAGTTCGTTGACAAGTTCTTCGATATCAGAGTCGTATCATTGTATTCTTTTATATTAGAGATGTTGACTATACTATCTTCTAGTTACATGTTATCCGTTGTCCTTTCCTTTGTTTCAGAATTGTTCCTTGACCTTAATAAAATAATCTTGATCTCTTTGTTTCGCATGCAAAGCAGGTGGTAGTCTTACCTTCCAGGATCGATCCGCTTCATACGTCGGCTATTGTAAGTCTGCATGGTCGGCTCCATGTACGTGTACCCTTCGAGCAGTTATCGGGATGATATTTTTTTTATCAGCCAGATCCTTCAGTTTCCCAGGGAAGAAAACTTGAAGCCAAATGCTTGAAAAAGGTGGAAATTGATGAAATGTCAGCAAAATGCCAACGGACAGTTTTGGATCTTCCTAACATTATGTGAAAAAAACTAGGGCTTGTAGATAACAAACTGATTCTGTGCAGTATTTTAGTGATAGTTACTGTACAGCTTCTGTTCAAACTTTTTTTTTAATGTAAATCTCATCTGACTTTGTGACAATCTCGTTGACCTATTGATTTTTTCTTCTTCCTCTAACCAATACAGTCGATTTGGATGCAAATGGGTTGTCTCTGAAACATCAAAACAATGAACAGATGTTTCTTCTTCCACATTAAAAATCGACCACTTTGGCAGCTTGGTTTCTTGATTTCAGGATGGAGTTTTCCATTCTTAATGACAGAACCTGAAACAAATGTTGTAAGAATTGGACTGAACCAGATATTAAACTTGGAAAATGACAGGTTTAATAAAACTGGATTAATTAATGAAAGATCTCAGAGAAGAAAGTGTTAATTAATACTCTTTTTAATCAACTTGTTCTTAGTCTAGAAAAGAAGATAGTCCTTTCAATTCCATGCACGATAGGAAGAGGAAACTTATTCTGATGATCAAAGAGGTTTGGTTTCTGATTACAAAAAATAAAAGTAAGTCCTTTGCTTTCCATGATCTCTCAAGTTCCAAAGAGTTGATACTTCCAACATGTTTAATTGTCCAGTTTCTTACAGGTTTTTGGGTTCTCCCATGTTACTTTGGGAACTGAGAATTTTTCTTCCTTTTGACTCGTTATCTTGTCTGAAAGGTCTAGTAATTTAGGTTACGCCTCAAAATCTGCTTACTTTGTTTCTTCTTCATTTCATAGGATTGGAACAAACAACTCGTGTTCTGTAACTGAAAGATGACAACTTTCTTTCACTAGTTACTAAGTTTAGTTTTTTCTACTCTCTCTCTTGTTATAACGGTGTTTTGGATCAGAAAACTCAGAAACAAAAGTTCCTGAAAGTTGGAGTCTTTTTGTTACAGAAACTCTCGTGAACCTGGAAAAGAAAATGAAGAAGATGATGATGGTGATGACATCTATCTTTTTCTTCTTCTTCAAGTTTCTATCTTTTAAAAAAACCTGAAGCTATCAGAGAAGAGAAATGATATGGATTCTTATAATCTGAGCGATAGTTTAGTTTGCGTTCAGATGAAACACATATACATATGATCTGATCATCTATACATATATATAGATCGGATCCATCTCACTGTACTTGAAGATGAATCCTAAAATGGAGCTCTTTGAGAATTTCCACCACCCCATCCGCCAAACAAATCACCTGAAAATGGATTAAAGAAACCAACTCCGGCACCAGCACCAGCACCAGCACCACCGCTGCCACAGCCAGTTACACCTGAAGACTGTGAAGCCGTGGGCTGAACTGCTTGAACACCTCCGCCGTCGCCACCTTCGTCCTCATCCAAAGGCAAACGCTCAAATATTGCATTCGAAAACGAAGCAGCCATGAGTATCACTGGTCCTGAAGCTATCAGAGGCCCCACTACGTTCCCTCCAACAACCTGTCCCTGTCCACCTGACAAGAATATCGAAAGACCTCCCGCAGTAGGCGGTGCTGGCGGAGGAAGAACTGTGCCGGAAAGTGAAAGAATCTCAAACCTTCCGTGCAAAGTGACCACACTGCCTGTAGGTTGCCTGAGCGCAACGTTACCAACAGTCCCACTACCATTAAGCACCGACACACCTCTTCCTCTCTTCCTGGCATAACTTGACACACTATCGACTATGTCGGCACCCGATGCTACCTCGAGGACGTGAGATCGGAGGGCATTAGGGGTGTCACGAGTGACTATGATCGGTGGTTTAGGCTTGTTCTTGGAGCCTGGAGGACGACCTCTTGGACGGCGGTTGGTGTTGTCTTCCTTACTTTCAGAGGAAGGTTCGTTTTCAATCTGAATCGATGAAGGTCTTTGTTGTTGGAGCTCTAGGTCTGGCCCAAGAAGGTGATGAACGTAGCGAGAAGCTGCACCTGCACTACCACTACTTGTTGTTGCTCGGTCGTGATGATCATATCCTCCTCCTCCGCCGCCACCATCACCTCCTCCTCCTCCTCCTCCTCCTCCTCCTCCTCCTCCTGACATAGCCACATCTACAACTTTCTCCCACCACTTATTTGCCAGCTCTTCTCTCTTCTTAACTTTTTATAGTTACAGTAAACCTCAAGATCTAAAGAAACAAACCCTTCTTCTTCTTCTCCTTCTTCTTCAAGCGAAAACCTTTTCAAGATGGACCAAAACACAGATTCAAGCTTGAATGTTTAACCTAGCTAACCTGCTACATATACAGGCCAAAACCCAGAAGAGCTATGAGATGAAAGCTGTAACAGAATTCAACAAGTTGCTTCCTTTAAACGCTAACTTCCTTCCATTCACCATGAAGTTTCTTAGCAGCAACTCGCGGAACTACTCCAGCAAACACGACAACAAGCAATCCACAGACTCGAAAAACGATCGGTGCTTGCTTTATATATCCCAAGTGTTAAGCACTAGTTAGTCTGAAAGAATCAAGCACGGAGATCGCTCCAAAACCACAGATCTTCGAGACAATAAAGATCTAAAAACAGTATATAAGCAATTTACTTTGAAGCTGAAGAGTGAAGACCAAGAACTAATAAGAAAGAAAGAAAGGAATACAAACTTTGAAGGTGGAAATAATATTAAAAATACTAATATTTGTTGATACAATACCCACTCTCATGCATAGCGCGTATAGCTCACAAATCGGTCCAATTATAATAATGGTTAAAGTAAGACTAATGTTATTTTATATATACGTATACGTTACATTATACAATCTAATGCACACAGATATACATATACGTATACAGATATAACAGTGCATCTGGCACTATCTATACGTTGATGATGGAGAATGAGCAAGGGAGGTCACGTGCGGTCAATCGGTCGGAGAGGACGGTGGTGTGTCAGACCACGTGGAGGCTGTCGGGTAGGGACATCGGTACTTGGTCAACCTGATCTGTCTCCATCTTTATCTCTGCAACGAACCTGTTTATCTTAACATGATAATGGTTATAAATTAACCCTTGATCTCAGCTTCAGCTTGGATGTGTGAACGTGTCCGAAGGTTCACGTCATTACGGCGGCGGCGGTGGCGGCGGAGGGTTGAAAAACCAACCACCAACAGGTCAATTCAAGCTGGCAGTGAAAGGACAGTGACAAAAGCGAAAGAAATCAGGCCTCTTGTCTGTCCCAAGTTAATCCCCAGCCACACAATCTATAATGAGTTTCGAGAGTTTCTTCTCTTCATCATCCGACAAAAGTACTCATATATATATACATCAAACATGAACTCGTGAGGGTGAATCATATCAGAAAACCAAGTACCTGACATGCATGCACGAATCATGCTTTTTGATTTTCTTTCCTCAAGTGGGCAAACACTAAGTGATGGGCACCAAATCCAGTGAGGAAAGATCATCATCTTCAGTAGAACTTGAATAGGGCAGTTCAGATACGTCTGCAAATATATATATATTCAACACCCGAGAGAAGAAAAAAGAATAGGAAAGGATGGATAGGGACAAAATAATACAGATGTGAAACCCATTTCGTCTAGGGTTTTAGGGGGGGGTAAGTAGGAAGAAGAAATGTTTCAGTCTTTGGTTCACATGTGAGTTATGCCCCATTGAACGACCCTACCATCTACACCAACCTCTAGAAAGTAGAAACTCTCCCATTTTTATATTCATCACCAAGAGTCGTAGTAGGAAACTCTCCTATCGAGAAATAGCAGTAGGAAGCTGATATCAGAAACCTTACACTTGCTATGTGAGCAAGACGTACACACACATATATTTATACTGGGTTATTTATAAAAAAAAAAATCGTTTTTTTTTAAATTATAATCGAACTTTTAAAAGTAGTAATTAAATAATCAAAATTTTAATATTTTTAATTATAGCTCAAATTTTAAGAAATGGCATTAAAATGTTCAAGCTTTTATTTTTCTTTAATTCTAGTCCGACGTTATCTATTATTCTCTTGTTGTCCTCAACTATTTATTTTTTGTTTGTTCTTTTGATACCTCAAATTATTCTCGCATTACAACGTACTGCATCAGTAAAGATGTTGAGACTGCGTAATCTGATTTGGGTCATTTTTAAACTTAACGGAACTACTAACGTTAGGTTAGAATTGAAAAAATTTGAAAGTTTGAGCATTTTATTGCTACTTTTTAAAATTCAGATTATAATTAAAATTTTGACAAAAGATTGAACTTTTTTATGTAATTAACCCTATTTAGATATATGATAATAAAAAGAAACTTGATAACTTATTTCTTTCTTCAAAATTTAGAACATCAAAGTATATCATAATATAAGAAAAAGATGAATGAACTCTTCCTTTTTTTGGTTTAACCCACGACGTGTTCTACGTGAGCTCGAACTATCGATGACACCTTTAAGACATTACCATATTAAAATTAATTCCCGCTCGTGCTTTGTAAGACCCCGAGGAGCGGCTCAGCACTACCACCAAGTATTTAAGACTACTGCATTTACAGGCGAGGTTCGAACCCCTAACCTTGCTTAAACGAAAATCAACCCCTTACTGCTAAATTTTAGTGCTCGGTTTTCTTTTTATTCAAATAAAATTTCTCTTATTCTATTCGATATTGTTATTTTAATGATGTTACTTAATACTTATGTAAAAATTAAAATAAAAGCTTTTTTACACTTATTATATTCTATAGTACAATTTCATTATTGAAACCAATATAAATAAAACAACAATAATAACAACAACAAAAATAAGTAAAAATTCCCTAAAATACGGGATTTAAAGATATCCAATAATACGTCAGCTTATCTATAACTAGTAGAGAGTGTTTCGAAATGATCGAAATCAATATAACTATAAGATCAAAAAAAACATCAACAACAACAACGTTAAGTAAAAATCTCTCTAAGACGTAAAATTTCTAATAAATATATAAAACAATATAAATATAACAACAACAATATAAATATAACGTGAGATTTCTACTAAATATTTATATTTAAATCAATATAAATAAAACAACATTCAGTAAAATTCTAACTAAGATGTAAAATCTTAAAAGATTTAGTAATACTCAGTCTTACAACGAGGTTGATTCGAATATATTGCCTTCTTATATATGATGCAGATGATTTTAATCAAATAATAAATTCCTTTTCAGCCATTAGCTGTAAGGTTCACAAAAAGTGATATATTTCACATATTAACTTATTTTTTAATGTGAAAAATAGTAAGTTGGTCGGAGGCCTAACCCGTCACCAACTTTGTGTCAATTATATGCAAAACGTGTTAGAAAAATTACTCAAAATCGAATAAAAAAGAACTATATGGGACTTGAAAATTTCAGTTCACCTTAAGAGATACACTGAACTTTACATATGGTTTTAGAATCCAACCATTCCTGCTGTTTGACTAAGTAGAGAGCATATATTATAATAAGAACACTAGTGGTGCGTGGTCTATTAAATTAGTTAGCAGAATAGTTATTTGGTACTTTAATTGTATTTCATTAGCATATGCCCTTTCTGTACCTCAATATTATTGATGCTAGATGAAAATAGGTTAGCTTACGGGTCTAAATTTAGGTATTTTTAATGAGTTAGTTTATGGGTCAAATCAGGTCTATACTAGTTCGAACCTCAATTTTTCTAAACAAAACAACAACATTTTGCTCCGAAGAATTCGATTTCGAGTAGGCCTAAATATGAGTAATACATTTAATTTTTAAAAAATTAGCAAGATCAGCTTAAAGTAAAATATATAAATGGCATGAAAAGCACATTGATGTGATGTGTTGCTAACTTACTATAGTTGACATCACCAACTTAATCTAAATCATCTTTAACAAATCAGATGGAAACAAGAACCAAAACTGCTATTATTATACTCTCATTTAATGTTGGAACTAATCAATAAGAAAGAACCAAATGCTTATGCTAATGCTAATCTAGATCTTCTTTAAACAAATCAAAAAATTAAATCAAATCAGAAACAAGCAAGAACCAAAATAATATTATTATCCTCTCATTTAATGTTGGAGCCACTCAAAGTGGCTAAGAAACAACCAAAATACTAATGATAATTAAAAGGATTATCTATAATTTAACTTTCTTATTTCAATTTATCACTTATTCCATATCTTTTTTAATTTTTTATTTTTATTATCATTTTTAATTAGCATTTTCCATTAATATTATTTATTTATTATTTTAATTTATTGTTTTATTATTTATTATTTATTATTTAATTAATTTTTCCTATTTCTTTCACGTGGGTTATTTAGAAACAACTTCTCTACTAGTTAGAATTAAGGATGCGTACTACTAGACCTTCGCAGATCCCGCAGCTCAGCGAGATTTTTTCTGAGTAGTGTTGTTGTTGTTGTATCACTTATTCCATAACTATCACATAATCCCTCTATCACACTCCATTAGTTTTATATTTATTTTATATTTGAAAAGAAGTGAAATTAGAATTTAGGACAAAATGATAAAAAGACTTGTATAATAACTAAACAATATTATAAAAATTAAATAATAATTTTCAAAATATTAAACAGGGTAAAGTTCAATATGATTAACCCTAACTAAAATTTACCAAACAAACAAAGACCAAGTAGTGGCTAATTGTACAGTATAAAAAGTGAAAAAATAGAGTCGAACTTACCTCGAGTGGAGCCCTCTTTGTCTGATTTTACGTGGTACTAAGATCGGGAAAAGATCATCTGTTCCCTTTATTAGGACTACTCTATTCTCCTGTTCCCAAGTCATCCCAGCTATCTAATTTATGTGGGTCTTATTTATTAAATGGATGAATTTTCATAAGACAGAGTAGACATAGAATAATAGAAACAGGTGATATGATCCCACTACAACCAATCCCTTCATTTCAGCTTTCATATTTGCATACTAATACCATCCACATTCTTACTAATATTTAAAGATGTGCATAATCATCAGCTTTACTTTTGCTTAGCATAGTGAATTCTAAAAAAAATAAAGAAACTAATCAAATAGATATCATGTGAATCATTACCTTTTCTTCAACCCCACAAGCCCTCCATCTACCTTGAATTTAATAAGAAAAAGAACATCCTCTCCAATCCTGAATATGAATTTACATGACAAACGAAATGTTAATGTTTTCTGACCTGGAAGGGTAGGAGAGATTAGACCAATAAGATTTGGATTAACATGTGATCATGTCCTCTAATGCTCCCCTCACGATCACATGCGGCCCACCCCACCTAAAATAATTGAACACCAACTTTATTCTCTCTTGAGCATTCAACAACTCGCTTTAACTTTAATGTCTCTGCTGGCCCGTCTTGAATGTGAAGGGAAAATTCCATATAAAAAGCACAGCAACATCATTCATAGAACTGCCTGGTTGCACTCAGGATTCAAGCAACCTTGATTAGCTAATGGACATAACAATCTGTAGAGTATCAGCAGCAAAGATGAGCCAATATCACCCCCAATATGGGATCCTCTCAATCTCACAATCCAACCAACCAAATGATCATATAAACCATACCCTCCAAACAATCCAGGCAACACAACTATTAACTTGATTTCACTATTTCCCCAAGGCTCCAGTTCCAAGTCATGTAAACAGCCTCCAACGATCAGTTCCAATGTATCATTTGAACATCCAGAAAATATAGCGTAGATACAAAAAATTGAGAGCACGAATGCCTATTTTTTAAACAGATCATGCCTCCAGAGTCGGACAAGCACTCTGACTTTGAAAGTTAGAAAGATCAGGACTTCACCAGACATTAGATTACAGTTGAGTAATCCAAGAATAATAAGTTCTATTTCATTGTGTGCACGTAAACTATCAGGATTCCATTTGATTTCTTCTGAATTGAACAACCAAATATCCAGAAACTACTCTTTGACCTGGCGGAACTGTGTACTCTTTGACATCCACGCTTCTTGGCCGACGTCCCCTGTCGACATCGTCTTAGGCTATGTCGCTCAGATACAGCTAGTTAAGGACAGCTTTCACCGAACTATTCGAGGACACCGACCCCGGCACTGGCAGACTATCTGTTGGTCCCCACCAACCCCTGGATGGGTGAAACTCAATACGGATAGTGCCAGCAAACAATCATCCCCCTCAGCATCAGCTGGCGGACTAATCCGCGACAGCGAAGGAAATTGGCAGGGAGGCTTTGTTCAGAATTTAGGCTGGTGCTCTCCTCTTGCCTCAGAACTATGGGGTGTTTTAACTGGACTCCATTTGGTCTGGTATCTCGTTTATCACCAGGTGAAACTGGAACTAGATTCTTAAGAAGCGGTTCGCCTCCTGACAGCCTCCGCACAGCAAAATTCTTCACTTAACCCGCTCATCGCTAGCATCAATGCGCTACTCAACCACAACTGGGTCGTCCGCCTCCGCCACATCTACAGGGACGATAACAAGTGTGCCGACTGAATCGCCAAGTTCACTGCCGATTGAGACTTGAGGACTACCACTCTTGTTACTGCACCCTTAAAGTGTCTTCCCCTCCTCCATGAGGACAGATCTGGGATCAGCTTTCCCAGGCTAATTATGTAATTTGTACTGTTCATTTCCGATTAATCAACAAAAAAAAACAAGAAACTGCAAATATGCTCTGAAAAATAACCTTCCCTATTCCCAAACTAGAAATAGATCTAACAAGTATTACATAGAATAACAGGGGAAACGAGAGCAGGGTTCACGGTATGGTAGATGGATCCCATGAGAAATTGTGATCGATATATTTGCATAGCACTTTATCCATTTACAGGTCGTATGTGACACAGCATCCAAAATAATTCGTGGACAGTTGATGCAATAGATACAGATATTAACTTCTTCTCATTCAGGATGGGTTTCCAGAAACACCACATTCAAGGACGACATTCAAAAGAGAGAGATCCTCAGAAGAAGATTTACTCTGGATGCCATTGTACAACTTCATATACGAAATACAATCAATGGATGCCGTTGTACAACTTCATTTATTGTACAACTTCATATGCGAAATACAATCAATCATCTCACTCCTCATTCAGAAGCCTTAAAGCTTACATAATCCTCAAAACGAATATATATATATATATATATATCAAGTAACAAAACACCTGAGAACTTGGGAACTATATAATGGCATTCAGGTTAATTTTCATCATATACCATTTTTGATCTTCAAACAATCATATGAAGTCTGAATTCAAAAGTATCACAATATGGTGCCTTACTCAAACATAGTTGCTCGAGGACGCTACATCCATACAATGAGAACTATAGAACCAATTACTCCGTTATGAAATTGTATGTCTGTGCATCTTCCCAGACATATTAATTCAGCTTTAGTACCCCAAAAAAACCATATGAAAACTTGAGGCTTACCACTGCATCTTTGTAACAATAAAACATTAATATAACTTTTAACTAATATAGCTTTATTACAGAGTATAAAAAGAATAATCAGAAGAAATGCTGCGAACACTGAAATTCAAGCGCCTGGATATTGACTCTTAGAATCATAAAGACCCTTATCATTACAATAGAATAAGCCAGAAAGCCAAGCCAGTATCTGTGCCCATGAATGTAAACATGTGGCTTCTGCCAACTGCCTTCTCCAATCAGTAAGGAAAACAATATCTCCTCAGGCTCCAAAGCACTCAAAATTGTGTTGTGTTCCTTATTAGCTTTAGATTACAACAGCAAATTCCTGTAAGACTAGACTAACTGCACCAATCTGAATAAAGAAGGAAAAGGGGGATGCACTTATTTGAAGTAGAATGCTGTATTGTCTTATTTGTAACTCATAAAAGCACAACTGATGTTACAATACTAAGAGATGCCGCTAGGAAAACAACTTATCTATCAAACTTACAAGTATAGAAAGGGAAGGGGTAGCACCTCATCGTACCAATCAGAGCATCCGCAGTCACCAAATTAATTGTGTACTTGTAGTCATTTCATTTGAATTATAAATACTTATTATGTACAATTTACTGTTTTTATTATCAATTAAGATAATTTTAACTTTATATCATCAATTAACTTTCTGTTTAAACAAATTAAATGTATAAACAAATCAAATTATTATGCACAGATAATTCATAAGTCATAACTCTTTAAATTATGCATCAACCATAAGATCATCAAAAAAACTATATGAAAACTTGAGGCTTACCACTGCATCCTTGTAACAATGAAACATTAATATAACTTTTAACTAATATAGCTTTATTACAGAGTGTAAAAAGAATAATCAGAAGAAATGCTGCGAACACTGAAGTTCAACCGATTGGATATTGATTCTTAGAATCATAAAGACCCTTATCATTACAATAGAATAAGCCAGAAAGTCAAGCCAGTATCTGTGCCCATGAATGTAAACATGTGGCTTCTGCCAACTGCCTTCTCCAACCAGAAAGAAAAACAATATCTCCTCAAGCTCCAAAGCACTCTAAAATTGTGTTGTGTTCCTTATTAGCTTTAGATTACAACAGTAAATTCCTGTAAGACTAGACTAACTGCACCAATCTGAATAAAGAAGGAAAAAGGGGATGCACTTATTTGAAGTAGAATGCTGTATTGTCTTATTTGTAACTCATAAAAGCACACCTGATGTTACAATACTAAGAGATGCCGCTAAGAAAACAACCTATCTATCAAGCTTACAAGTATAGGAATGATACACAAACTTATTTCTCAGGTTCCTTAGTTTTGTTCTTGGTACCGTAAATCAACCCAGTTTCCTGAAAACAATTCAAATCATATAACTCCATAACGAAATCAACAGAACCGCCTTTAAGATTTAAAACAGAACACGTGTGTGTGTGTACATGCTCACCTGAGGATCAGGAATTGGTTTCCGTTTCTCAATATAGCGATAAGGATCAGAAGCTGCAAGAGCTGCCCTTTCCTGCAACAATCAATTGAAACATACCTACCGTTAGCTCTCTCCACAATAGAGATGTTAAACAAAATAAATTCAACTACCTCTTGCTCTCGCCTAAGGTCCTGCGATGGTTTGATCCAGAGAAAGTAAGCTAGGGTTCCGGCGACTAACCAAGAGGCGAGATTGCTCCCTCCTCTCAGACCTCCCATGGAATTCCCAATAAACGACCTGACGTTTCCAAAGCTTCTTCTCCAACTGCTAGACATTGTTTAAAGTAACCAAATCCCAGATTAGGGTTTATGCTCCTCCCCGAAAACTCCAACCAAAATCCAGAGACACAGACTCCAAATCCTGCTAAAACACCAACTGCCAAGCTACCTGGTAAAATAAAAAGATCAAATCTGAAAGAAGAGAAGAGATACTAAATCACGGGCTGGGCTTGAATTGCTGAGAATTGATTCAAACCCATTACTTTTCATAGAGGCCCAAAAGGAAACAATCCAATTCAATCCTTGGGCCTTATCTTGGGTAGAGCCCATTAACTTTTCCTCTTTTTTATAAAAGACATGCTACCTTTTATATTTTGAATAATTTAATTAAAATTTTTAATTATTTAAAAATTTCACAAAAATATGTCATAATTTTTAATTTTTATGAAATTTCTTTTAAAATTTTTGTTAAATAATAATAATAAAACACAAATAATATGAATATCACTCATAAATTAATTAAATATTAATGACATAATGTTAACAATTAGATTTTTTTAAAATCAAAATAAACTATTAAATCTTATCTAAATTAACAATTTACTATAATTATTCTAAACTATTAATTTAATTTAAATTTAATTAATTCGAATCAAGTTTAACAATTAAATTTAGAAATGACAATGAGCTAAACCATTAGCCTAAATTTAGGTATTTTTAATGGATCGACTCATAGGTCAAATCAAGTTTAGACCAATATGAGACCCAATTTTTCTAAGCAAAACGTGTTTTGCTAAGAAAAGTTAAACCTCATGCTAGCTTTAGGCCTAGGCAACCAATGTCCGGACTTAATTAAAGAAAGACGTTTTACACTTTCAATTTTTAAAAACTTATTTTAAAAAAGTTAGCAAGATCAACTCATAGGCTAGTTCATTGTCATCCCTAATTAAATTAGATTGTCATGTTAACGGTATTTGATTAGTTTACTAGTAATGTTCATCTTTCTTATATTTTACAATCATTTTTAACAAAAATTTAAGAAAATAAAATTTTAATAAAATTAAAAAGATTAAGATTAATTTACTTAAAATTACTTAAAAATTACAACCTAAAAAAGCCCTCGTCTTCATACCTTCGTTCACAAATTACATATTTCAAATAATTAATTTCTCAGATAAATAATTCAAAATTAAATAACATATTCGATTTACATTCTATTCCAAAATTCAAATAACAAATTAACATATTCCAAATTTGGCAATTATATAAATTCTCTCATTTTCAAATAATCGTTCATTTTAAATAAATCATTTAATGAATCCATAATTTAAAATTAAATAGTCACCAAAAGAATTTGCAAATTTATTATTTAAAAAAAGAAAATTGGGTAGTGAGTCACATGGGAATTTGTATTTGTCTTCTTCTTTACTTGTTTTTGCCATGCCAGTCTGCCAGAGTGTCCATGTGCATGTGCATGTGCATGTGCAAGTGTCTCAGTGTCTCTTACATTTTCAACGAAGTTGTGTGAACCAGAACAGCTCTAGGAAACGAACTCTGCACTGTCCACAATCCCCACAACTCCACTATCATTACTATTATTTTATAGAGGAAAGCAAGCCTTGTACTGGAATACATTGACATTATCATGCAAATTAGATCTGGGTTCGTACTAATTCACGAACTGAAGGAAAAAACAAATAACATTACCATTTGCAAACTAACAACAAAGAATTAGAAGACAACATTCATAACTACGACACAACATCCATCTTTCGGACAGATACAACAGAGGAGATTGAAATAAAAAATTTATAAAAAAAAAGTAGCCATAAGACAATTAAACACTTCCCTTCCCTATATGCCTTTCTTTTAGCACCAACTTAACTTTACAGTTACTCCACATCCATCCATCCAATTCTCTCCAATCACACCACATGCTTTTTGATTTTTTCTATGTTTCAATTTGATTCTCGTACCTGGTTCTCTCCCTCCTCCACTTGTTCTGTCTGTGTCTGTTTTATCTCTTTCCCTCCTCCTCACAACCCCCACACTCTTATGAAGATGCAACAGCCGACATGTCTCTGCTGGATCTGTTGTATTTCATGTGACTCTTCACAAGCTGCCCAGCTGATATTGCTGACATTAGGGATAGCTCCCCGGCCAGAACCGAACCAGCCACTACGGTTGCCAACAACCTCGAATTCGAACCCGGTGACTCCTTATTTGCACCCTTGACACCAAGCAAATTCAGGCAAGCTGACTGAGATGCAAGTTGTGTGCCTCCTCCGACTGTGCCGACCTGAAACGCAAAGCCAAAACCTTTAACTATTATTACTACAAAGAATTATGTCAAATTAAAATATATAAATAACTGGAAAGAATCTAATTAATTACCTCGATGCAAGGCATGGTCACAGAGATGTGAAGATCCTTTCCATCATTTACGGCTTCCATCATTGTGATGCAGTGAGAACTCTCAACGTTCTGAGCTGGATCCTGGCCGGTGGCTATGAAAACTGCAGAGACGATGTTACTGGCGTGAGCGTTAAATCCACCAAGAGCACCAGCAACAGCAGAACCAGTAAGATTCTTGAGCATGTTGAGCTCTACAAGAGAAGCAACGCTAGTTTTTAACACCTTCTTCACCACCTCTTCCTTGATAATTGCCTCGCAAACAACCGATTTTCCACGTCCTTCAATCCAATTTACAGCTGCAGGTTTCTTGTCCGAACAGAAATTACCTAAACATGGGACCCAAAAAGAGTAAACACCACAATTCTTGGAAAAATAGAGCCACTTAGATGAAAAGTTCTCCATATTCATGAAGCAAGTTGACAAAATAGGCAGGAAAAGGAAAGGTATACGTTCTGTTGTCACTTGTACTATTATCTCCTAGCAAGATGATGTAATGCCCATTTCTAAGGTTGTTTTTGTGATAAAGATGAAAAGAATAGGTAAAAGGTTACAGTAGCAGGCAACTCTTCAGCAATAATAAAATAAGTTTAAACGACTAAAGAACCACGACTAACCGACCTATAGAAGATACATATATCTAGCTCATGAAACAGGACGACATGACTAGTTAATATATACAACTACATACACAAGAAACAAAATGGGCATTTGGTGATACATATGTATTAATATACAGACTGATTCGAATTCAAGACCCAAAGAAGTCCTCAAAAGTGATTGAGAAAGACACATAATGGATAGAAATGTTTTAGCAAGTTGAAAAATCAGATATAAATAAAGATCCAATCTTTTTTCTTGTTCTATCAGTCAAATCGAACTCTAAGGACCACCGCAAGAAAGGAGGCTTGGTTTACCAGATATGCCGATGACATCCATGTCAGGGAAATCAGCCTGAAGGAAGTCGAGAACGTTTTGAACACCTTTGGAAACCATGTTCATCCCCATCGCATCACCTGTGCTGCAGCTAAATCTCGCGTAAAGATTTTTCCCAGCAAGAGAGCATTGAATACTTTGAAGTCTCGCAAACCTACTCGACCTGTAAGACCAACCATTGACCCAGAAACCAAGTTAGCTCGTATATTCAATTCAACCATATTTGACGGTAGCAAAGTTGAGTTTGTTCTATTTTTCAAAGTATAATCCTAATTTCAGCAAAGATGAAGAAAGTTGAAAATGTCTAATCAAACTCCTCGTTAAAATATATAAAAGACAGTTACCCCAAAAAAGAAAAAGATCAGAGGTACAACAAAGTATACCTGTTGAAAACGACGGCCAAGGTATCGAAATTGTCAGGATTCTCCAAGAAGAACTTCAATTCAGAGGCTCTTTTAGCCGTTGAAAATCTGACAACGGGAGCTCTGGTCATGCCGTCCCTCAACAGCATGCTCGTTGCACCACCCGACGCGTAGATTGCTTTGCACCCTCTGTTGGTGCTAGCAACCAAACAACCCTCCGTAGTGGCCATTGGAACCGAGTACTCAAACCCGTCTAGCAACAAAGGGCCCGCGATCCCCACCGGAATCTGGACGTACCCCACCGGCATTTCACAGCACTGCCCTAAAATGGACTGGTAGTCAAATCCTTCGAGAGGCAAACCCTCGAGCGACCTCCCGGTCATCCTCTGGAGAGCCTCGCGCCTTATGAAAGCCGCGCGTGTGCAATCCCCAAGCTTTGACTCCAGAGAATACGACGGAATCGCACCGGACACCACCGATTTGACGATCTCCTCGTCCTCCTCGGACGCCAGAGGAGAAATGACCGGAATCTTCGGGAGCGGGCACGTCACGAGGCGGTGATCTTCTTTCATAAGATAGTTAGGATTAGTATCGTCAACGTCAAGGTCCCAAGCGTCGTTGGAGGCGCGTGAAATAAACGACTGAACAAAATCGATCCCGAAGAACCCGAGGAGGTAGATAAACGAAGCGATGAGCGACACAATGGCGGCGATTTCCGAGAGAGTGACGACGTGTAGCGGAGTGGAGTTGCGAATCTTGTCCCGCCACCTGTGGAGGAGATAGTAAGCCACGGAGAAGAAGAGAGTGAAGAACACGGCGTTAGTTAGGTATAGCGGGAGAGGGAGAGCATCGGAGGCCTTGGGACCGAGAGCACCTTCATCAGCACCACCACCACCACGAGCATCAGCTTGTTTACGATGAGTGTCAGCGACGGAGGGACGCGGCGGTTTTGGTAGCCGGCGGCGACTGTCCATCGAGAATATTGTTGTGACAGCCGGGAGGAGATGGACGAAGAGGAGCGCAGTTTTTGACGGTATTAATAGCAAGCGCGTTTGCGTTTGTATTTCTTTTTAATTGCTATTTAGTCCTTTAAATATATATAATTACGCAAAAGGACCAAAACTATAAAATAATTTCAAAAGTAAAAAGATATTAATTTTTATAATTTAAAAATTTTAGAAAAAAACTTTAATTTTCAAATTTTTTAACTAATTTTTATTTTTAAATATTTCTTTTTTCAGTTTTAATTAAAAAATAAGGATAAAATTAATTCAATTGAATAATTTATTATAATTATCTTAAATTATTAATTTAATTAATTTATATATAATTTAAATTTTAAATTAAATTTATGTTTTATTATTTTATCTGAAATTTAAAAAGTTAATGATATTTTATTAATTTATATTTATACTTTCTATATTTTATTATTAATTATAATTAAAATTAAAATTTTTTTAATTCCAAATATTTTAAAAATAAAAACTATTTTTTAAAAATTTTATAGTTAAAAAACGCGTCAGTTTTATTTGTTTAAGACTTTTAAGTGGGCGCGCGGTAAGGTACGGGCGAGCGCAACTTAAGGACAAGCCGTGTGGACTTTACAGGCGAATGGAAGATACCTCTTGCACACGTGCGACGTCCTTTCTCACGTGTGAACTTTTTCTTAATTTGGAACGTTGGGGTACACTCTAAAGGAACCCAATTTTTAATCATCCATTTCATAATATTCGTTAATAAGGTTTAATATATTAATTAGTTATGATGAATTTGTAGTTTAATCCTTTTTATATGATAATTATAATTATTATACAATTCTTATAAACATTATTTTATTATAAGTTGTTATATGAACGGATCATTTTTGAAGTTAGGTACGCTTCCTCATTTTTTTAATAATTATGATTCCTTGTTTCCTAAGTTTTTCTATTTGTTATTAATATATTCTTCTTCATCATCACTATCACACAGTCTAAAATCTAGCAACAAAGTGGAGTCTAGGGACATATGATAGTACGCAGCCTTACCCCTACATAATAGAGAAGTTGTTTCTGATAGATCCAAATGTAAATGTGACAATAATAAAATAATACAAATTATAAAAATAGATATGAAAACTGATATGCTAAAAGAGTAGGGAAATAAAAATTAAAAAGTGAATAAATAAATCAAATCAAATCAAATTAAATAAAATATTTGATACGGTGCCCAAAAAAATTTTTAAATCGTCATGAGTTGATACAAGTTTAAAAGAAAAGTTATTAAATAAATAAATATATATTTATTTATTTATTTATTTAATAACTATATATATATATATATAATAAGACAAATATACTTAGAAAAGCTGTAAAGTTCTGTTCATGCTTACTATGCTGCAAACGTATGCTCACCATTCCTCGAATTGTTATTAATATGATTTGTTAAAAGTATTTCTTTTATTTTTCCATGAACCTGTCGTTCTCGAAGGTCTTTTAAGATTTTCTTCTTGTATTTAGCTTAATATTTAAATATTTTAGGGATTTAGTATAAGTTTTTACTACTTAATCCTGTTATTATTGTTGTCGTTGTTAAATATATTACTTATTTCTTGTTTTATTTATTAAGTATTTATTTATTATTTTATTTTTTTCACATGGGTTATTCAGAAATAGTCTCTATACTTATTAGAGGTAAGACTATGTACTACTAGGTCTCTTTAGACCTTGCAAACTGGAGAAATTTACTGGGTTGTTGTTATGATTTTTAAAAAATCAATAAAAATCTATTTATTTGAATAAAAACTAAAATTATAATAAAAATAATCTTTAATGTGAAAAACCAAAGGGTCATTTTTAATGTGAAAAAAAGAACTTAATCATTTTTATATAAACTGTAATTATTTATTTTTAAATTGGCTTTTTGGTAACTAAACTAAACTAAACTAAAACTCTCAACTGTCACAAAGTTGCTCTCACCAACCAAGCACGTTTCCACGTTGCTTTTGCGTTTTTGTCTAATCCTGTTCATGTGACAACGCTAAGTTATCGAACAGCTGACAGCTGAGTTGAGTGCAGTTTTTGGAATGATGGTCAAGTTCAAAGAAGTCAAAGAACGTGTTTTTTTTTTTTTTTCTTAAAGCCAAATTTTTTAATTTAAAAACTAAATTAATATTATTTTATTAAATGAGTTTAACTCATTCAATTGACTAACCCTGAATTTTAAATTAATCTTTTCTATTTAAAATTGATTTATTAATTTTTAGTCATAAAAAGTCAAATTTATCTCGTTAATCTACATCACTCTTTTATTGTCACATTTATACGTGAATCTACTGAAAACGGTCTCTCTATTATATAAGAGTAAAGCTACATATTATCAGACCTCTCCAAACTTTACTTTATTGTGGGACTTTGAATTGAGTGTGATGACGATAATGATAATGATGAGTCTACTCAACGTACAATTCAATTATATGAGATGTAGACTTGAAAACCAAGCTTTAAAGACAAAGACTCCAATAAAGCAAACATTACATTACTTGCGTAACATCATATATCTTGTACTGATTATAGTATTCTTATCATATTCTATTAAATCTTAACACATTTATATGGACTAAGATCATATTTTCTGTACTGATTATGGCATTTTTATGACATTCTATTAAATCTTATCCACATATTTATATAAAACATATAAAATATAGATGAGATTTAATAGAATAGGAAGGCGCTTGGTTTATAGAAGGTAATAGGAATGGGAACATGAATGAATATAGGGAAGAATGGGAATGGATATGATCATTATAATTATGATGGTTGGTTAAGATGAAGGAATGATTATCATTACCATTAATAGTGGTTGGTTTGTAAAAAATATTGTAATTAATTAATTACAAAATGAATTATATTTTAATTAATAATAATATTTTAATTAATGAATAGTTATATTTTAATTAATAATAATATTTTGATTAAATATAATGTAA
>JAOTAY010000006.1:241214-276529 GCA_025629805.1 Erythroxylum baracoense
TTTCATTTTATTATTAATTATATACAATTTATCATTAATAATATAAAAATAATATTATTAATTATTTAATAAAATTTGTTATGCTAAATATTATTCTATTCTATTTAATATAATATTATGACTTGGTCACAGTTAGTATTACGAAAAATTATTGAAGGTATATTAGGTAGTTTGTATTTATTAGTTTACGTTCTATCCTAAACCCCCCAAATCGAAGGTTTCTTATTTTTACTGTCTAGGATGAAATGGAACGTAACATGAAACCTTCCGCTTCTATCTTATTTCATTACATTCCATTATAAAACTTCCTTCCAAATGATGGAAATATGTTACGTTCCATTCCATTCCATCCTCAAACCCTCAACCAAACAAAGACTTAAAATGGAGGAAATACTAAACGTGGCCAACAGTAAAATTTTAGGATTTAGTGGATAATCCATCAAAATAGAAGGGGTTCGCAGCAAATAATAGAAGTGTTGGGGATAATCGGATAAACTTAAGAACAAAAGAAGCGAGCGTCAAAATCATGGCCGCAAGAGATCCAACTCCGTCTCCATCTCCGGTTCCGACACCGACACCGACACCGGCGACGACGCCGACTCCGATACCGGCAACGACGCCAACTCCGACACCAACGCCGACGCCTACAGTAGCTCCGCCAGAACCAGAAACGGCCTCCGTCGTACACATCCCCAGCTACTCACGTAAGTCCCTGTCCTTCCTCGTCCTTGTCCTTTTACTCTAATTTAAAGCCTTTTTTGTTCATCTTGCAGGGTGGTTTTCATGGAGTGGAGTTCACGAGTGCGAGATTCGGTTCCTGCCGGAGTTCTTTGATTCTCGCTCTCCTTCCAAAAACCCTAACCTTTACATCTACCTTCGCAATTCCATTATCAAGTACTTCCGCAGGAACCCTTCTTCGAAGATCACCTTCACCGACGTCAGGAAGACTCTCGTCGCCGACGTGGGTTCTATTCGTCGAGTTTTTGATTTCTTGGACGCTTGGGGTCTTATTAACTACTTTCCTTCTACTCTCAACAAACCCTTCAAGTGGGAAGACAAGGAAACCAAATCTTCTTCCCAAAGTGGTGATGGCGGCAGCGGCGGCGGCAATTCGGCTGAGGTAGTCCAGAAGGAAACTGCCAAGAGATATTGCAGTGGTTGCAAGTCTCTTTGTAGCATTGCTTGCTTTGCTTGCGATAAGGTGTCTCTTTTTGTCCCTTTTGTGATTTACCCTAATTTTCTTAAGAGCCTTCGTTGTGTTTTATGATTGAGGTAATTGGTCTAGAAAGGAATGTGCTCGTTGCAGCAATCTTCTACTGGTTAGATGCCATTGTTATGTACAATGCCACTTTCTTATGTTGGATTGTTGATGGTTATGTTTGAAGTTCTTATGATATTTCATGGAATGATAAGTGGACATTTTCTCTATTTGATTCTCAGTATGACTTAACTCTTTGTGCTCGGTGCTATGTACGTGGCATATACCGACCTGGGGTTAGTTCGTCTGATTTCAGACGGGTTGAGATTAGTGATGAGGTGAAGGCAGATTGGACCGAGAAGGAGACACTGCAACTTCTTGAAGCCATCATGCATTATGGTGATGACTGGAGGAAGGTTGCCCAAAATATTGCTGGTAGAAGTGAGAAAGACTGCATCACTCATTTCATGAAGCTTCCATCTGGTGAAGAATTCGCCGGCTATACTGACATTGGAGATGTCGATAATAAGTATAATGAGATAGCAGGCCCTACAGATGCTGATCGGGAAATAGAAAGCATTAAATCTTCATTCCCAAATAAAAGACTGCGACTCACCCCTCTAGCAGATGCAAGCAATCCAATAATGGCCCAGGTATCGCCTTTGGATTCGGATACATCCATGTACAAAGTCAACTTAATACTCGGAATTGTGTCGTATTTTAACCTTTTTCGGTGTCCGGTTAAGTGCACTCTACCATTGTGGTCTTATCTCTCTTTATTACGGGTTAAAGCTTAGGTTGGTTTAATAAAAGTTTTGGCTACTCGTGGAAACTTCAAGGAGCTAGTTATTTATTATTTGTCTCACCCTCCATTCATAGATTCAATTTGTGCGTTGTGTTTTGTTTTTGTATTTGAGAATAGAAAGTAATGGATGAGGACTTTAATTATGTGTATCTGGAATACATGTCTGCTTTGCTACAGAGATCGAGTATAAAAATTGGGACTTGCTTGATATTCAGCCAACTAGCAATAGGCTTCTGCTTGCCTCATCTTGACTATTGTAACAGTATATTACAGTTTTTTCAAATCTTCATCTTTTCTTCTCGACTATTGTGAGAAGAGAATTAGTAATACTTAAGTTTGGATTGATGGACTGTATTCTTTTATTTGAAACTTTCTCAGGCTGCCTTTCTCTCAGCTTTGGCGGGTGTGGATATTGCAGAAGCTGCTGCTCGCACAGCTGTATCAACTCTAACGGAAGTGGAATACGGAGAAAGCAAAGGGTACTTTCCATCAACCACCCAAGACAGAAGACAACAAGGTACTTGCAGATGAAATTGAGGGAATTCTGGTTCATAATTGGTTGATGGACTTGTAAAAGCAATAGAACAAGAAACAAATTTTCTTTTCTTTTCGAACACCTTTTTTTCTTCTGATGTAGAAACTGCTGTAGCATCTAATGGTGATAGCAACCTCGATGCCTTGGAAAGAGCTTGCTTAGAAGCAAATTCACTTCTTGAAAACGAAGAGTTGGACGTAGAGAGGGCAATTTCCACTATTGTAGAAGTTGAGGTGGATGAAGTTGTCCGACAAGTTATTTCCACTTTTAGATCATATACTATTGCTAACTATGATTGATTTTTGCAGATGAAAGACATTCAACATAAGATTAACCGTTTTGAGGAATTAGATCAGCAAATGGAAAAGGAGCGGCAACAGGTGGAACAAATCAAAGACCAGCTTTTTGTTGACCAGCTGAGCCTTTTATTTCACAAGAGTAAACTCCCAAACACCGTGGAACATGTAGAGGGGAATGCCTGAACATACTGATGATCGGCATGCAACTAGATACCAGTTCCTCTGTGTTCTATATCACCATCCGCAAGTTTAAACTTTTTCCCTGTGGTAGGTAGAATGTAAAGGTCCCTAATATTCAATAGGACATCCGGGAGGAACTTGATCAACCAAATTATGTGTAAACATGTGTCTGTGGTCATCTTCCTCATGATATTTAGGTTAGTACTTAAGAGGTATGAAAATGCAGATGCGTGAATTGCATGTAGTTGGCAAAACTAGGCATTAGGTATCTCTTAACTTGTACCAGAGAGATTATATATTAGAATTATAAAGTTTATATACTCTGCTTCATGAATCTTCACTGATATGAATGTCTTACCATAAGAAAATCTGTGATGCATCATGATCTTCAAGATTCTTATCATCCACTACCTTTAATCAGATGGATAAGTTGGTGTAAGATTCTTTTTTTAGATAAATGATATTCGCAGTTCCAGCTTAACCAGTAAATATATCTTTGAGACATGAACAGGGCAAGCCTTGTTAAGTTATTGTAAAATATGCTTACACGAAGAATTCAAAAGGAGTAATCAGATGATATATCAAGGAGTCAGGACTCAGTTCTTGGCTCTTTTCAATAGAAATCGCAATGAAAAGATTCCAAGAGCAAAACATTGCCAAAACCATCCTCTAGCGTTAGCAGGATCCACTCTTTTTGCCAAGTGCCACGCGTATACGGCCTCGATAACATGTGCTGCTGCGCTCAGAAGAAATACAGTTCGTACTGCTCCCATTGACCTCAAGAAGAAAAGGCTAATAGCTCTAAAGAGTGGTACTGGTCCTATATCCGGTAAGAATCCGGCACAGAACAATATAAACATTCCACCGATTGCAAATATCCACGTATATATAGTAGGTCCGTCGATAGTTTTGCTTTTCTGCTCCTGCCAGTATGAGATAGTTGCTGCCATACCCTCCTGGGGACTTACCATAGGGACATAGCCAAGCTCTTGCTTAGCTTTCAGGAATGAGAAGTAATGAGTCACACCAACCTGCTCAAATGTATTAAAAGTTTCAGACAGAATTCAAATGTATTATTTACTTGACATGACCTCTGCTAAGAGATTCAACAGTTCAGAATGTTGGGATGTTCAGATTGTTTAAACAAACCTTGTACACTTCAGCAGGAAGAATCAATGGTCCAGGAATCCACCATCGGTTCAACCATGGATACAGGATTGTATAGAAGATCCAGAAAATCCTCCCCAGAATCAGAGCAAAATGCACCGATACAGATGCCTTTGGTAGGTCATATTCCAGACTCCTGAGCAGAGGTCGGAGGAAATCGAAACTGTTGACTGGATAACCTGTAAAAGAAGATAGATCGTTTCTCAGTTCTCACTTTAAACATTATTTCTCCCTAATGCACCTATACAAGAAAGTTTTTCTCACACATTATTGGCTAAGTTAAACTAGTCTTAAAAAATTAAGCACCTCATCACTATAATCATCCTCATTCGACAAACTGAAAAGAACAGTTCCGAACAAATGATCGGGATGTTACCGTCTGAGATAAAGTATGGCTGGCCTGCAGCTATTGGACTCCCTTCTTTCCCTGGAATGTCATCCAAAAGTCCCATGCTTGCCAATACTAGTGCAAGCACAAGATTATCAACATATACCCAATCTGATTTCACATTTGCATCACCAATCTTGAAAGGCAGCAGACCTAACTTTGCAAGTGATATAATCCGTGGTAAGTGTCTCTCTTCACCTGGCCCATAGATGGCAGCTGGGCGAACGGCACAAGTATAAAGCCGCTTTCCGTTATTTGTCCTGTACCTCAGTGAAACGACTCAACTAACTTAGCTTTATTTCGTGCCAAGCTATCACCAATAAGCAATGTAATCATAGCAAACTAATGGATGCTTCCCAACTGAATCCAGAAGAAAATTCCAGTTTTGTTGAGCTACTAATGCGATATGAAATGACGTAAATTAAAAAAACTCCACCTAATATTATCCCAATTGCCATCACCAAAAGATTATTAAATCCATTGATAGAATGAGAACTTTTGTCATGCAAATGAACATGAATAAAATGAAATGCATAAGAACAGATGAAGAAACTGTAGAAGTTATGCTAGTATACGCACTTGATAGGACGACCATTGTGTTTCAGAACCAGCTGCTCAGCAATTGATTTACTGTGCCCGTACGGGTCAATGTGGTTATCCATGGGGAAGTACGGTAATGCTTCATTTCCATTGACAATCTCCTTATCACCAAAGACAACATTGTATGTGCTCACATAAACAAGCCTTCTGATGCCAAACTCAAGGCAAGCTTCCAAAACATGACAAGTTCCGTTAATGTTCACCTCACTCACACGACCAACCTGGAGCATTTCTTTTCCAGACATGCCATAGGAAGCAAGGTGAAACACGCAAGCTGCACCCCGCAGAGCTTTGTCAACATCTTTCTTGCAAACAAGATCCCCTAGATGGTCATGAAGCAACCTCAACTTAGCAAAGGATACAATAAAAAACTGCTCTAGTAAAGTTCAACAGAAAAAAGATTTTATCCCATGAAAAAGCAATCTCCTTGCCCATTCAACAAATAAATATTCTGATTTCAAAGTTGCACAAACCCAGAAAACAACGGAATTCTAGCATTCTTCCTCAGAACAAATAATTCTGGATTTTATCCCATGAAAAAGCAATCTCCTTGCACATTCAACAAATAGATATTCCGATTTCAAAGTTGCAGAAGTCCAGAAATAAGATGGAATTCTGTCATTCTTCCTCAGAACAAATACTTCTATACATCTCCTAGTTTATCTGTATCATACTCTATTCTCGTAAGATGACAGAATAGCTAAGGGCCCGTTCCGTACCAGATCACGGGCACGTTGGGAACACGGAAAATTGTAACCATATACATACAAAATGACAGCAACGGAACGCCAAAATTAAATCTTGGGAACAAAGCCGATTACTTTGTGTTTTTGATGAATCCAAATACACACCAACCAACCATTTCTGTGTGGTTTCAAGAAACAGATACATCCCCATCAAAAGAATCTCATAGTTAAGAGGATAAAAATCTGTTATTTCTCTTCAAAACAGAAAAGCAGGCAAACTGAAATCTCGACAAGAATCTACACAATAATGGATCAAACTAACACAGAGCATAGAACTTGAAGGGAGTCGATGGGAATAGAGGAATTGATAGGAATAGTAGAGACCTTGAATGCATCGAACACCACGTTGAACCAAAAGGGTTGACCATGGAGAAGTATGTCTAATGTCAAAAGCTCGAACTTGGCGAGCACCTCTTCGAACCAGCTCCAAACAGAGTGATGAACCCACAAACCCCAATCCACCCGTCACCACAAAGGTGTTGCCTTCAATTCCCTCGTTCTCGCTCAGGTGCATTTCTTCTTCTGCTTCTTCTTGACTGATCTTACTAAAACCTAGTCTCTGATTTGTTTCAGGAAGACTACACAACCACACTCTCCTCTTGAGAACTGTTGACTTGGACCCGCCGCTGTGACGAAGGTAGGATCTTTGCAGGCGGTTTGTCCTGGACTTTCTCTTTAGTTTGTCGTGCCTATAAGGTGAGTCATTTATAATTTATTGAACGCAACATTTTCATGTTGGCTTTGATTATATTTTAGGTACGAGGAAAAAGAAGAACAAGTCGAGACTTCCCTGTATGATTGGACTTAGCATTGTAGAATTCAGATATTGTTGGTATGAATTAAGAAAATGTAATCATAAAAGATAAAGTTGGATTATGACAGCTTTGTTAATTAAATGAAAGGTTGAATCTTCCAATGAATTTGACAGAGACTTTGGTCCAAACTAATCCGGGTATGTATCGAATTTGAACTCGATCAATTTTCTAATTACTTAAATATAAGTTTGGGTTAAGATAGTGACATCATCACATTAGCTCTTGTTTCATGACTAATCATATGAAATTAAGTTGATTTAACTCAAAATTAACGAATTAAATTATATCGGATCCAAACTCATATTCGAGCTTGTTGAAATTCCAAAATAAAGCAAGTAAACATAGACAGCATCAGGTTTCAATTTCATGATCTTTCGTATCATTGTGGAAAATTTCTCTACCATGGAGCAAAACTTCTTTGAATGGATCATCTCAGTGAATGTGTATAGATCTTAACCAATTAGAAATCGGACCAAAGAAGTGAATAGTCTCCGTGTACTGTCCTAAATTCTACTCTACATTCCACCGTTGACTCGGACTTGTTGGAGATCCTGAGAAAGGTCAAAGCTTTTTGCATTTCCAAGACTTTTCTTACAAACCAATGAGGTCCCATCATCTGGGATCATTAAAGGTTTCTCCGCCGACAACACGACAATCCAGCTGTTCTTCAAGAACTGATCAAACAGCCGTTAACAACGAATGAGTCTAGTCAATGTGTACAGTCCCCAAGCGAACCAGATTGTTACATCTGTTTAACTATACTGAGAAAAAGAAAAATAAAAAGACAAAAGACTTAGCTAGACATGTTTGTTTCTTCTCCGAGGTTTACCAGAGATAGATACAAGTGGAGTTTACTTGATTCATACCTCAACCATTGGTATATAAAGTCTCTAGCTTTGTTCTTATCATGGAAATTTCTTGGCAATTCTTAACCATTTTCTTAGTTTCTCAAGAGGATATGCTTGAAACCTTCCATTCCATAACCAACAAATTTGGAAAGATCGGATCTTTTTCTTTATAGCTAGTAGTTTCATAGATTGATACGTCTTCTGTTTCAGAATCCATGGCGTTGAAGGTACTCTCAGCTCTTGACTCAGCAAGAACTCAGTACTATCACTTCAAAGCCATAATCATAGCTGGGATGGGGTTGTTCAGTGACTCTTATGATCTCTTCTGTGTCCCACCGATTATGAACCTATTAAAACTGATATACTACGAGAACGCCTCCGACAACCATAACTACACGGTGGTTGCTTCAACAATGGTGGGGATAGCTCTTCTTGGCACGGTGATTGGGAATATAGTTTTTGGAAGGTTAGGTGATCGACGTGGACGGCGAAGTGTGTACGGTCTTGCACTGATGATGATGATCTTGAGCTCCGTAGGTTGTGGGTTTTCCGTATGCAGGACCAAGAAGTGTGTTCTGATGAGTTTGGCAATGTTCAGGTTCCTGTTAGGGATTGGGATTGGGGGGGACTATCCTTTGTCAGCGACAATCATGTCGGAGTTCGCTAACAAGAGGACTCGTGGTGCATTCATAGCAGCTGTTTTCTCCATGCAAGGTTTTGGGATTCTGATGAGCTCCGCCGTGACAATGGTGGTCTCCAAGTCGTTTGAGGTTGGGTCGAAGAACTTAACGAAGAAGCATGCGCCTGAAGATGCAGACATCGCCTGGAGGTTGATTCTGATGCTCGGAGCAATTCCTGCCACCCTCACTTATTACTGGAGGATGACGATGCCTGAAACCGCCAGGTAAAATACATGTTGAACTATTTTCTGTTCTTTTTGTTTTTCTGATCAGGAACTTCTGAAAAGATTCAGCTCATTACAAGTAAGATTCATATTTTTGAATCCAAGTGAAAGTGAAGCCAAAACATTTTTTTTTCTTCGAATGTTAATATTGAATATCCTGAAAGTTTCCAAGCTTGGCATTCTTTTATGAAAAAAATCTCATGTTGCTGAATCAGAAACCATTTCCAGGATCCTAATCCAATATCAGGGCGTGGTAAAAGAAAAGAACTTTTGGAAACTTAAATCTTCTGGTTAACAATTATCAGAATCTCTGTCTCAGATTGTGAATTACTACTGTGAATGGTTTGAGTAAGTAGTTCCATGAACATAATCTCCAGGTACACGGCTCTAGTGGAGAACAATGTGATGCAAGCAGCCAGGGACATGCAAAAGGTGTTAAACGTTCCAATGAGCCAAATTGCAGAAGACAGCCCTGTACCATCGGTTGATGCACCTTCTTATCCTGTCTTCTCCAGGATATTCTTCCGTCGACACGGCCGTGACCTCTTCTCGTGTGCCATCACTTGGTTTCTCCTCGATATTGTGTTTTACAGCAGCAACCTGTTCCAGTCTCAAATATATAAGCAGTTCCTCAAACTTGATGAGGCCAAAAATGTCTACGAAGAAACTTTCAGGATTGCTGCTTCCCAGGGTCTTACTGCAATCTGTTCAACAATTCCAGGCTACTTTTTCACTGTCTATTTTATTGACCGAATCGGAAGGAGAAAGATTCAGATCATGGGTTTTCTCTGCATGGGAATAGTATATTTTGCACTTGGAATACCGTACTTCTATTGGCGCAAAGAGAGAAACAAAGCTTTCTTAGTCCTCTACGCTCTCACTTTCTTCTTCGCAAATTTTGGACCTAATACAACAACCTTTATAGTTCCAGCAGAACTTTTTCCAGCCAGATTCAGATCGACATGTCACGGTATATCCGGCGCATTCGGGAAGGTTGGTGCGTTGATTGGCGCACTTGGGTTCTCATGGGCTTCAGCAGATTATTCTGATAACGTTCCAAAGGCTGTTCCAATGACAGTTGCTCTGGTGATCCTGGGTGGAGTTTGTTTGATAGGAATGGTTGTCAGCTACTTAATTATGCCTGAAACAATGGGAAGATCCCTGGAGGAGAACGAAATTGATGAAGAGAATAATGAGAATGGACTTTCCTTCTTCACACGATTTCTCAATACTAGAAATAGATCAGAACGCAGATCTGCTGTTGCTACCTGAATCCAACTTTCTGCAACTATTTCTTAGCTTCTCCAATGTCCGTAAGTTACCTCCAAATGCTATACATTGTCTCTACCACAAGGAATTTCAGGATATTCAGAGATTTTGTGTCTTTTTTTCTTCTTTTTGACTGAAAACTATTTGGTGATCCTTTGATCAATATCAGTAGCCGATATGTTGGTGCTTGATTCATGTTTCTCAGTTATCCTGTCTGCTGAATCAAATCTATTAGAGGAAGCAACAAATTGGAACAACATAACACAGAAGTTGAGATTTTTGTTTTCTTTTCTCTTTCTGTTATCATTAGAGAAACAGAACATATCAAATCTACAAAGGAAAACCTGTCACCAACATATCAGAAAGTTGATTCCTTTGTTGAATGCTTGAAAAGTTGAGAAATTTATTACAATTTTAATTACAACAGGAAAAACTCCGAGAATCCCCCACATATCAATCACTTGTTCTTACTGGGGTAAGAAGCCATTTTGTAGATTCCACATAGACCTTCTGGTTTGCCAGTGTTCCTCTTCATCCTGATGTAACCCTTTTCACCCCACTTGGGTCCCCATGAATTCTTTACAATGATGTAATCTACACCCTTGGTTGATCCATATCCAACAGCTGCAACTCCATGATCCAATGCAGTTCCACAGTGACCATCAAAAACACCCTACATGATCATGATCATGTCAAATTATTCTTCTGCCCCAGAAATTTTGAGTGAAAAGTAGGAATCACAAAGAAGACATTCATGGCTTACCCCACTGTAGAACTGGAAGTCTCTACCAGAAGCCTCAATGGCTACGCTGAGAGGCTGGTTAGCAAGTGCCTTCAATAGACTTTGCTCATTGTTCTGTGGCACATCATGATACCCACTAATGGTTACTACCTCAGATTCTTCCTGCAAAAGGAAAGAGACAAGACATGCAGATTGATGTCAGTTGTAATAACAGAACTGAAAGGTTCTGTGGATAAAATTTGATGGAACATTCTTCAACTCGGGATCTCATGATATCGATAAGACATTCAGAAAAAGAGATGGTAGGCAGTATCAGTTTGCAGATCTGTCGCAGAGATTTCGGAGTTGATATTAAGAACCTATCGATCAGTCAATTTCACCGGAGGCTGGAGCAATTTAGTTTTACCTTTCTCATATCGCAAGTTCCTTCCTCCATCATATATGGATAATCCTCTTCCTTGTGGAGTCCACCACTGGACACAATGAAAGCAAATGCATAGTCCATAAGTCCTCCATTGCAGCCATTGTTGTAGGTAGTGTCACAGTCTATCAACTCTTGTTCAGACAGAGATGTTAAGTTTCCTGTAACAATCTGGTTTATCCCCTCAACAGCTGCGACTGTTGAAAACGCCCAGCAACTACCTGAAAGCACATTCAAATCAGCATTCATCTGACAAGACGTTTTCAGAAAGCTTTGGGCATAGGTTTTAGCTACTTAGTTACCACATGAGCCTTGGTTCTTGACAGGAGTAACTGCACCTTTCTTCCTCCAATCAACGAACTTGGGAATACCCTGAATATCTTTGTAAGTGAACTCTTCAGGACTCTCTCTTCTTTTAGACAAGTCAACCTTCAATCCTAGATACATCTTTTTGAACTCCTCATGGCTCAAATCTGCAAACTCGTTCAGACCAAGCCAGTAGTTTGTAACCTTCTTGTTAGTCTCATCAATGTGGAAAAGATTATCCTTAAAAGCCTCAAACCTCTGCAACATTTCTTCAACACTCTTGTAAATCTTTCCATGTTTATCAATCCAAGACTCAAACAGATCAACGAGCCTGTCCGTGGATTTCAGATCATCTGGGGTGTACCCCACTATGGAGAAATCATGAGAAATAGCAGAATTGGCAACCATAGACACAGAGAAAGCAATAAGGAAGAGCATGGAACGGTAGGAAGGAGACATTTTTAGGCAGATACCTGGGAAGTTTGAGAGGATTGTGATAAAAAGAGGATGGTGGGTTGGATTATATAGGTTGTGTTCCAAATGTTGCTTTCAAGTAAAGGTGCTGGACCTTCACTTCATACTGTCTCTTTAAGATTGGTTTTTGCAGGAATTTGCTTGGAGTCTAAGCATATGCAGGACTGTCTCTTTACCTCTGTAGGATAGGTCATTGTGGGTGATGAAATGGCCCAGAGGTCCATTTTCAAGCTATGGGCTCTAAGCAATTCAAGTCAGGCCACTACAGGTCTTATGAACAAGACCTGTTGTGCACTTTTTAGAAGCCCGAAGACTGCATCTTTTTCCTCTGTTTTCTTCCTGATGGGTTCAAGTTCGGCCATTTGAACAATACATGTTCTTCACTTTTTTGAAGCCCAAAGACTCCCTCTTTTTTCTCTGTTTTCTTCCTAATGGGTTCAAGTTTGTGCCATTTGAACTAGACCTGTTCGGCACTTTGCAGCCCAAAGTCTCCATCTTTTACCTCTGTTTTCTTCCTGATGGGTTTGGCCATTTGAACTAGACCTGTTCTGCACTTTTAGCAGCCCAAAGAGTCCATCTTATTCCTCTATTTTCTTCCTGAAAGGTTCAAGTTAGGCCATTGCAAGGTCCCATGAACAAGACCAGTTCTGCACTTTTTTTGCTGCCCAAGGACACATACTTTATTGTCTGTTTTTTCCCTTAATTGTCTTTTTAAAGTTTCTGAATCTGTATGAGACATGGGGTTTAATTGAAAATGGCATTCAACTGGTCCAATTTTAAAACTTTTGCTTCAGGATTTGCTCCACTTTCACATTTCATAAGAATAGGAGATCAAAGGGTAACTTTTTATGTTCACTGAAAAAATAAAAAACAGTTTGCTGATTGGCCGTTGAAAGGCATTAATTGCAGCGAAAAAAGAATTGAATTCAATCAATCCCTTAGGGTTTCGAGCCCAAATTTTTGCTTCCAGTCTGCATAATTGGCTTCCTCCTGACTTAGGAAAGGGTTGCTCCAATCACTGCACACACACACACACACTCACTCACTCACTCACTCTTGTGGTCCCTTCTCTGCACACCTACAAGGTATAGCTACGAACTCTATGAACCAGGTCCCATCTAACCTGTTCAAACCCACTCCTCCTTGCATTATCCATGGATTCCAACCACCACCCACCTGCTCTCTCCACATAAAATACACGAAAAACTAAAGCTTTTTCCCAAAAGCTCATCCTCCTGCTTTAGTTAAGGTTGTCAAAAGATAATTGACACCAGGTATAGCGTATGCAAAACCTCGAAACAGTAACGATAATGGCAGATTTCTCTCAACTTATTAAAGAGTTGTTGGTCCACCTAGCTCAGGCTTTTTACGATAAAACAAAAGAATTCATTATTACCGAGTCTGAACTGAACCCACAGTCCAGTGAAGCTGATACTGCTAAATACCATAACTAAGCAATCGTTGTATGTTCCGTATTTACCTATATATAGTATTCTGTCTCCTGCTTTTTTCTCTGGTAGAGTATATTGATTCATTCTTTGTAGGAAAGGAAAGAATAAAAAAATGCAAGATAGTTGCAAAGTATATACTCTTGGTGCAGGGAAAATTTTGCCCAAATTACATGTTTGCAAGGAGTGATTGAACAGTGTGGTTTCCTGGAAAATAAGTTCCTGACGTCTACACATATACTTTAAAGAAGCATGTATAAGAAAACTGGGAATTTAGTTTGATGTATTAGCTCAAATGAACCTGAGAAACAAATTCTTCATCCGTCAACGTTTGTTCCTGTCACAAAAACTTTCACTTCTGATACTAATCGAACTATTTCTCTACTAATTCAAGTGAGTTATCTCATAACAGTAAGAAGTTTGTCAAGTTCTGATTCGTCATCACATAAACTGGAGGAGTTTTTAACCAGAAATGAGCTTGGAAATCTCTAATCAGTAATCTCTTAGCTTGGAAGTTCACAGAAGCTCATCAGAAACATCAATGGTGGTCTAATTTACAGTCCACCAATACATACATACATACATACACACACACACATATATATATATATAGACATACACATACCATACAAGTATAGAATCTATAAAGAGACAGAGAGAGAGGTTGATGTAGTGAAATGAAAAGGTTAAAAAAGGGAAGTGCAGGGTAATCAGAGCTAGCTAGGCCCTGGAAATACAAAGCTAGAGGTATAGGTTATAGTAGTAGGTACTGACATAGGCTTATGCAACTCTCTGATCATACCAAGTAAATAATTGTTATATATTAAAAGAAGAAGAAGAAGAGGATGATAAAGAAGAAGAAGCAAGCAAGCAGATTCAGATCCTTCCCTGATGTTATTAAGCAGATTCAGATCCTTCCCTGATGTTATCTTTTACTTGGGTCACTAGCTAAAGTATCTATCTACATATCTAGGCTCTAATGAATGTGACTTGAACCCCTTTTGATTACCTGATCATACCACTGCATGCACGTGCAACGCCGACACATGTTTTTTTGTTCTGAGATCCCCATAAATGATCCCTTTTCTTCTTCATTGTTTCAGATTCTTGTGATTAAAGTGATCCACTAAACGATAAAATGCTAAAAACCAAATGCACCCATTTGATGGTGATCCTCTTAGTAACAGGTAACAGATACTGAAACATGTTAGTAACTTAGTTGAGTTTGGATGATCAATGGAAGATCAGATCAGATCCTTCTGTTAAGAACTCAATCCATAAAAAAATAAGAAACAATGAGAATTGTGATATTTTGACTTCTGGGGTTGCTTTCTTCTGTTAGAATCAATGTATATATATATATATATATATATGAATTACTTAGATATGTGTGAAACATTTAGAATTTTGAGGTAGATGTAATGTTTGGTATGAACATTTATTCATTTCCTTTTCCTTTTTCTTCTGATTTATTTATAAAACCGAAAAGAAATAGGTCACAGAGTATGGGATATATATATATCAGAAAAGTCTTCCATGGCCATGCACACACACACACACACACACACAACCTGTAAACTCCTCACAGCCTCATTTCAGCTTCAATCTCCATAAGAACTATCCTCCTTTTCACATACCCTTTTGGTTTCTGTGAAAGTATATGAAGACGATGTTGGGAATGGAAGATCTTCTGTATGAACTCTCTGGTGAAGACACAAAGGAAAAGGGTTTGCCTCCAGGATTTCGATTCCACCCAACAGATGAGGAGCTCATAACATTTTACCTTGCTTCTAAGGTCTTTAATGGCAGCTTTTGTGGAGTTGAAATAGCTGAGGTTGACTTAAACAGATGTGAACCGTGGGAGCTTCCAGGTTAATAACTTACATGATGAAGAATATTCCCTTTAACCTATATGTTCAAACAATCTCTTACCCTTTCCTGCCTAGATTCTACTTCATGTTTCTTGATCATTACACTATTTCCACTTTCCAGGGAGGTTAAGTATACATTTATCATTTCATAATCACATAGAACAGTTCAGATTCTTAAACTTCATGAGATGATAATTGATCAGAAGTTCAGAACTGCATATAAATATCGTCATCTTCTTGGTTGTTTTATTTACAAAGTGACAAAATCAATCTAATAAATGTTCATCTGAGAATGTGCAAGGCAAGGCCTGTGCTTCTTCTTCTTCTTCTTCCCCCTTTTCTGGTTTGTTGTTGCAGAAAGTTAATGAACCTGTTATCTGGTGGTTCTTGTTCTTAATCAGATGTAGCAAAAATGGGTGAGAAAGAATGGTACTTCTTTAGCCTGAGAGACAGGAAATATCCAACAGGTCTCAGAACAAATAGAGCAACTGGAGCTGGTTACTGGAAAGCCACAGGGAAAGATAGAGAAGTGTACAGTGCCTCTAATGGTTCTTTACTTGGCCTGAAGAAAACTCTGGTTTTTTACAGAGGTAGAGCTCCTAGAGGTGAGAAAACCAAGTGGGTTATGCATGAGTACCGTCTGGATGGTGACTTGTATTATCGTCATACCTGTAAGGTATTGTTACTAAACACCTCTTCTTCTTCTTCACATGCACCGTGAGAATCAAGCAATGTTCCTGCAAATTTCACTCTCTTGTTTCTTGTTTTGTCTCCTTCTGGGTTGACTTGTTGTGTCATTACAACTGGAGCTTCTCTGATGAATAGACCATTTTCACTTCATTATTAACCTTCGAGGGTAGTTCTTGATGTGATTGGTGTGATTTAACAATCTGCCATTAATGGATTCTCTCTGATCTTGCTGGATTGCACATACCAACATGGTAACTTGAATTGCCACTTGAAATTAATAAACAATCGAGTAAAGTGATCGACTTTTTATTTTCTTTCTGCAGGAGGAGTGGGTGATTTGCCGGATATTTCATAAGAATGGTGAGAAAAAAGCTGCACTTGTTCTTCAAGGACAAAGCTTTTTCTTGGACCCTTCTTCTTCACCCCGCAACTCCAATTCATTGCCTCCACTCCTGGAAGCACCAGCGAAAATGGTGGACACCCTCCAAAACCCTTTTCTGGTTTCTTGTAATAACCAGGAAAATGACCTCAAAAGCCTCCTGAATCCATTTTTTGTATGTGAGGAGTCTCATTTATGGGGATCTCAGAACAAAAATGGCTTCCAACCTTCTTCAGCAATTACTCCACCTGCATCGATGATCTTCAAGTCCCTTCTTTCACATCAAGATTGCTCTTTGAAGGAACAATCCACTACTGTTCTGAAACAGTGCAAAACAGAAGCAACCTTTTCCCATTTCCAAGCACCTGATCCCAACTTCAACACGTACCAACAATATCCTCTGTTCTTTGACATGAACTGTGATGTTTTAGGCTACTCATCATCATCAGCAGAACCTGTTAGCACTGTTGCAGACATTACAGTTCATGACATGTCCACTTCAAATGCTTCCAACAGGGACGGCTTTCTTATGATGTTAGATCATCATCCCCTTCTAAGACTCGATGGAGGATCTTGGCCATGTGATAATTAAACACCCCTCCAACCCATCATCTAAGATTATATCCAGTATAAAGCCACCGTCCATATATAGTATGCATGTCCTTGGAGTTTGAGTTAAATGTACTGTAGAGCATAGGAAGTGCTTGATAGTATTTCTGAATACTTCCTGGAGATCTAATCTAGGAGTTAGTTGCCATGTTCAAAGTTTGAAGGGTTAGCTTCTCGAAGTTGATGAATGGCAATGTGACTTATAAAATTTTTCTTTCTTTTTTTGTACATTAATCAAGCATTCCTGGATGAATTTCTACTTGATCTGTGAATAAACCCTTCAGAGAAGAGAATCTGACCTTTAATACTATTCTCCATAATCGTGTTTCCTTTCTTCAAGATTGATGATTTAGAGCCTCCAGGTGAACAATAGATCAGGAAACAGAGTAAGACTTAAAAACTTCGATTAAGAAACCTTCTATACACAGAAACTTCTAATTCGATGGAGATTAGCGATCAGAAGGAGGATATACTGTTTTTAGATTTCCAGGGAAACTAAGAAAACAAAACGAAAACATATCCGCTGTTTGCCCCAACATAGGATTTAACAAAAACTTGCCCACCAAATCCAACATTTTATCAAGAAAGACGACTGCATGTCCAAATACATTAATCAGAAGGAGAATATACAAACAACTAATGGGTTACATTGTAATCTGATGGTGAAAAACAGGTAGCTCAAGCACTGTAATGTCATACAGAGAGCAATAAACAGAGTAATAATTTAAAAGCTAATTAAAATGGAAGCAGTGGATGCATAAACTTGCTATTGTTTTCTAGGCAGTATGATCGGAAAGAGACTTTTGAGCGGCGGAGTTGCTACCGGAAAGTGTGGGTCCTTCGGTGGCACCACCACCTTCATGGGGCTTGACTTGGAGGTGTCCATGGGTGCCATAAGCATTCTGCTTGTAGTCCACCAGATCAGTGTATTTCAAATAAGGACTACTCTCCAATGGCAGCAAACTATCTGATACTGCTGATTCCTGATGATCTTCTGATGTCCTTCTAATCAGTTGCTGCTGTTGTTCCATTTCAATTCTTCTCTCCAGCTCCAGGATTGTTGTTCTATGGCTTTCACTTACTCTTAGGCATGTATGCACGCATGCATATCAACTAATCACGTACACCCATCAACTATTTCCTTTTTTTTAGCTACCTGCTAACTCACTCCCATCCATTTCATTCCAGTTGTTCGGTTCTCCTTCTCTTCCATTTCTCTCCTATCTCTCTGTAAGCTCCACATCATTATTATCTCATATGTCAATAGAAAAAAGAAAAAAAAAGATATGCCATTCATTTCAGGACCTTTTACTTGATTTGATAGACATTTAACATAACGGTTTAGAGAGACTAGTGGAATACCATTGAAGGACGTACCATGACATGAAGATGAACTATAAATGGCCTGGTAGGCTTTAGTCCTCAAATCCTATCAATTTCAGGACACGGAGCTTCACACATTTTGTACAAAATTATCGTGAACATCATTCGACACCAATCATCCATCAATCCTGACGCTTTCTCCACATCCATTGTCTCACAATCAAGTCCATAATTTCCATCATTCCATTATTTAGAGGATGAAACTGAGAGACTAGATACTGACGAAGAAACCATTTTTCCAGATTCGAGGATGAAGAAGCCAATTGCATTCAAATTCAATCAACGTGGGATTCCACCTCTGCAATCAACTTGACATTCGCCACACCTGTGGCTGTCCAGCTTCGTGATCCCTTGAGGCAGTATCAGGAAATTGGAGGCACTTTGATGGTATTTGTTCATGCAACACCTGCTGGCATCAAGGAGGACAAGTACAAAGTCACAAGCTTGCATGTTGGAGGTTTGAAAGCAAGATTAAGAGGGACCTGGAATACGCGGGACAGCAAGAGCAAAGCCTTAGAGCAATGCAGTGGCTGGTGGTATATGGACTAGGAGCAGCAGGGAAGAAGGCAAAACACGTGTTTGTGAAGGGACAAGAACTGTTGTGGATTATTTCCTCAGCAATGATGGCTGACATGTGGCTCAAACCCATGAGAAATCCTGATGTTAGGTTCAATTCCAAGCTTCAGAATAGCAGAAAATGCAGATATTTTTGGCATCACAAATCTATAAATTTCCTTGTCAATAAGCTTCTTTATTCAGTGAGCATTTCAACTGTAGGAATCGTTGAAACGGAGCTTTGTTCTTCAGAATTTTCCCAGATCTCAGATAATCCAAGAGTCCCATAGTAATGTGAAAGGTATTGATTATTCACAGTTTTTCATGAATCCATGAAAAAGGTGGAATCGTTTCAAAGATCACAGTGACGTCCTTGCAATGGTAGCTCACTGGACCAGTCACTAGATGGAAATGGCTCCCCAGTTTCTTCCAACTTCTTCACAATATCATCTAACACATAGTAAACATCCTTAATCTTTGGGTGATCCGTCTCATCTATGTTAAATACATGCACTCTGTGATTAACCTCGATCCAGCTACAGCCAGGAGTCTTTCTGAATCCTTTCCTTTTGATCAGTTTTAACGCGTTTGCTACACCTTCAAATTTTCCAGAGTGTGAGTATACACTTGATTGAAGAATATAACTACCACTTTCTTCTATTTCTAATTCAAGCAAATTCCTAACTGCAAATTCTGTCAGTTTTACGTTGTGATGGATCCTGCAACCACTTAGGAATGCTCCCCAAACATCCGCATTTGGCTTGATAGGCAATTCCTTGATTAAAATTTTGGCCTCCTCCAGCAAACCAGAACGACCTAGTAAGTCCACCATGCATACAAAGTGCTCACAAGATGGAGAGATGCCATAATCTGTAGTCATGGAGGTAAAATACAGCTTTCCTTCGGCTACTAGCCCTGAATGACTGCATCCTGATAGAAGAGTCATAAAGGTTATGCTGTCAGGTGTGTATTTCAATTTTAGCATCCTCTCAAAAATCTCCATTACTATCCGGCCTTGACCATGCTGTGCATATCCTGCCATTATTGCATTCCATGAAACTAAATCTTTTGTTCGCATAGAATCAAAAACTCTTTGTGCTTCTTCAATGTGTCCGCATTTTGAATACATGGTAAGAACACTATTTGCAACTGACATATCCTCCATGAGGTCTAATTTTTCAGCGTGTGCAATGAATTGACTTCCTAGTTCTAATATTGCTAAATCAGCACAAGCCCTGATTGAAGTAGCAAAAGTTATCTCATCAGGCATAATACCTTCCCTGTGCATCTGAGCATACAATCTGAGACCATTTTCCCAACATCCATGCTGAACATACATGCTGATCATGGAATTCCACGTTACAACATTTTTCTCTGGCATTTCATCGAAACAAGCTTGAGCTTTTTCAAACTCACCAGCTTGAGCCCATACTGTGATCATGGCTGTCCGAGATACAATATCTTTATGTGGCATCATTTCAAATGCATAGTTTGCTTCCTGAATATCACTGCATTTTGAATACGCTGTAAGAAGAGCATTCCCGACAATAACTGAAGAATTGATTCCAGTCTTAATAGTAAATGCATGAAGCTGTCTGGCAAGAGAAATACATTTTGGCCCCGAACAGATACCAAATAGTGAGGAAAGAGTAAACTCATCCACAGGAACAGGTACCTCCCTCATTTGTTGAAAATACAGTAGTGCTTCCTCCTCAAAACCATGTTGTGCAATCCCTCTGATCAAACTAGTCCATGAAACTGCACTAGTTTCATCCAAACTATGAAATACTTGCCTCGCAAATTCCAAGTACCCACATTTTGCATACATATCAATCAGACCACTACTCAAATAACTATCAAAATCCTCTTCTACTCGAAGAATTCTAGCATGCAAATGGACACCCCAATCCAGGTCATAAATGCTTGCACAAGCACTAAGAACACTAGCATAAGTCTTGGAATTGGGTCTGAAACCTTGATTCCACATCTCAACAAACATATTTAGAGCATGGAATCCATATCCATGTTGAGACAATATCGAGATAATTGTACTCCAAGACACCGCATCGCGCTGAGACATTTGGTTGAAAATGTCAAAGGCCTTATCAACACTAAACGTTTTAGAGTAACCATAAATTATACTGTTGAAGCAAAATAGACTCGGACATGGCATTCTCAGAAACACCTTCTCTGCATAACTCAATGCACCACATCTGATATGCATATCCAAAATTGATGTGTTAATGGACAAGTCAGTTCCAAGATCAAATTTTTCTGCAAGCCCATGAAGTTGAACAGCCAAATTGGCATATCCCAGAGCAGCACAAGCCTTCATAGCACAAGAGAACGAAGTTCTGTCAGGAACACACCCACCATTCCGAACCATCAAAACAAAAACTTTTAAGGTTTCATCAAAATCCCTGCTCCGAAAGTACCCGGACATCAACGAATTCCAGGAAACAGAGTCTCTTTGACGCATTTCATCGAACAAATACTTAGCCTCTCCTGTCTTTCCAAAATTAGCCAACCCAATAATCATCATATTATAGCTGAAAACATTAGGACGCTCTATGTCACGAAAAACTTGGTGAGCGTCATCGATTAAGCCACACTTGGAGTATACGTCCAAGAGAAGATTTTGAAGGAAAATGGAACTATCTAAACCCGTAAAGATAAGTTGGGCATGGATTTTTTGAGCTACGGACGCCGACCCACGAGACGCGCATTGCTTCATTGCTTGACAGAAATTGTTGGAGAGTTGCGTATAACATTCGAAAGACTCCAAGTGGCTTCGCACATTCGAAAGACTCCGAACCATCGTCCGAGAGATAAGCGACAACTGAAGATTCCGGTGGCGCCATGAGCGGTTGCCGAACATTGGGTAAGCCTCTCAGTTCATGTGTTTCAATTTTCAGTTAGGTTTTTGTTAAGGCAACTGTAACTAAAATAACGGTCTTGAACAGAGCATGGTGGGAAACAGTAAAGTTTGCTGTTTTCTTGTAATACAACATTAAAAAAAAACATATCTTTAATTTACATGCCCGAAGTCATCGACCCCAAGCCGAATCCCATTCGAATGGATCTAAACACTAAACCTTGAATATGTTCAAACTAGTTTATTAAAATAATATTATTTAAATCGGACCAATCCTCTTAAATTTGAGGTCAACTTAAAGTCCGATCAACTCGAGCTCGAACAAGACGGGGGCACGAGTCCGGTCGGTTGTGACGAATGGCTTAGTGCCACGTCTTGGAAAGGAAGGTCACAGGCAATTTTTGGCTTCTGCAAAGCTGAGTTTGGACTTTTCGGACAAAAGAGCTTTCAGTTCAATTCACTTCCCAGATATAACGTAGACAGATCGACAAGTTCTGATCTCGCTCCATGTGGCTTCACGAAGATCTCGGTTTCTACACTTTTATCTAATAGTCTCTCATTGACCTGTCTTCGTCCTTTTGACGGGTAGTTCTGCAACTACTCAAACTCTCTGCCTATGAACATCACTTTCTGGTCATCAAAAGATCCATTTTTTATTCCATTTTCCAAACGTTTATGCTTAAAATTCATGTGGGCAGTTGAATCTAAATCGCGAAACGTTGTTTTCAGTACAAGGATTGTTAGATAAACCAGATACAAGGTGAGATCTAGAGATTTATAAGATCCAAAAGTAATATCGCAAACAGAAGAAGATGGTTAAATGGAGAATATCGAAAACAGAGGAAATTGAAAGAAGAAGACAAATGTATTGTCTGTTGTTAACTGTTGCTAATTATTACAGAACAGAGTATGAGAGTTCAAAGTGCAGAACTTTAACCTTAACAGCTTCATTATTAGTAGTCAAAATTAAAAAGTTAAAAAAAGAAAAAGATGAGCTAATGAACAAATAGAAAGAATATCTACCTCAACCTCTCTCGATCACTTGGTTGGTTCCATTTCCAAGCCATGGATATATAAACAAGGAGTTTCCACGCCAACCCTATCTTTCTATTTCCAATTTCCACAAAAATTATTGGTTACTCTTCTTTGATTTTTCCATCCATCAGTTCCCCAGTTTCATTCTTCGAACTGGGTTCTGGTAAATTTCGAGTCTTTGAGTGAATGACGACTTGAGAATGTTTGAAGGGTTGTTGGGATGAGAGTCCGATCTCATCTTGAGTTGTCTAAGATGGGCTTTGTCTAAAAAACACTAAATCTAGGTCCTTTTAGTACTTTTGAACCACTTCCTGTTTCCATCACAAACAGTTGATTGATAATCTACTCCTCCTTAATACATGGAAACCAGATCACATAATACATATCCTTCACAAACTTCTCTGTTTCTCTTGCACAAACCCTTTCCTCCTTTAACATCCTTCTTTCCGTTATCTACCTAGAGATCCAAAACTTTTCTGCTTTCTTCTAGCTTCCACCTGAATCTTTTTCTATTTCCACAACTAGAAAAGTTTGTGCTTGACTGATAAAGATATTCTGAAGTTCTTGTTCTTACAGGATAGCTGAAGAGTAGAACTTTGATCCACAAGTTATGAAGATACACGGAGCTGCACTGGTGGCTATTGCTGCTTGCCTCGGCAACTTTTTACAAGGATGGGATAATGCAACCATTGCTGGTACCTTCTTCAAATACTCCATCTTGATCTTCTATGTCGACTAAGAAATTTTTTCTCAGAATCACATGCTTTTGAGTTATTTATGAATTCTGCTGTATTGTTAGGTGCGATTGTGTACATCAAGAAGGACTTCGGTCTAGAATCTACAGTGGAAGGTCTTGTTGTGGCCATGTCACTGATTGGAGCCACAGCAATCACAACGTGTTCAGGAGCAATATCGGATTGGATCGGCCGCCGTCCGATGTTAATAACGTCATCAATTCTCTACTTTATAAGTGGTTTGATAATGATTTGGTCACCAGATGTGATTGTTCTGTGCTTAGCAAGGTTGTTAGATGGATTTGGAATTGGTTTAGCTGTTACTATTGTCCCAGTCTACATATCTGAGACTGCACCATCAGATATCAGAGGGCGGTTAAATACTCTTCCTCAATTCACTGGTTCAGGAGGCATGTTTTTGTCTTATTGTATGATTTTTGGGATGTCATTAACATCCTCACCTAGTTGGAGGTTGATGCTTGGTGTACTGTCCATTCCTTCTCTGTTGTACCTTATATTAACAGTATTCTACTTGCCGGAATCTCCTCGATGGCTGGTAAGCAAAGGAAAAATGCTGGAGGCGAAACAAGTTCTTCAGAAATTGCGCGGAAGGGAAGATGTTTCAGGTTCGTTCATCACTACCTCTCTGTCCCTTCCCCTGATTGATTCCTGTAAATGGTCAACCATGACAATGTTTGATAATGAGCATTTAAGCTGCAAATGTAACCTAGTAGAAGGTTATACAATTTTATCGATTGGATGTTGCTAAAACTTCCATAACTTGCAGGTGAGATGGCTTTGCTAGTGGAAGGTCTTGGAATTGGGGGAGAAACATCCATAGAAGAGTACATAATAGGTCCCGGAGATGAACTAGGTGATGGGCAAGAACCAACTGGTGAGAAGGACAAGATCAGGCTCTATGGACCAGAAGAAGGTCTCTCCTGGATTGCCAAACCTGTGACTGGACAGAGTTCTCTTGCTATTGTATCTCGCCAGGGAAGCATGGTGAATAAGAGCATGCCTCTTATGGACCCTCTTGTCACCCTTTTTGGTAGTGTTCATGAGAAACTCCCTGAGCAAGGAAGCACGCGAAGCATGCTTTTCCCGAATTTCGGTAGCATGTTTAGTACAGCAGAGCCTCATGTTAAACATGAAAACTGGGATGAAGAAAGCTTACAGAGGGAAGGCGAGGATTATACGTCTGAAGCTGCCGGAGGAGATTCAGATGACAATTTGCAAAGTCCATTAATATCACGTCAGACAACAAGTTTGGAGAAGGATATGCCTCACCCTACTTCCCATGGAAGTATTCTGAGCATGAGACGCCATAGTAGTCTAACGCAAGGAGGTGAAGCAGTTGGTGGTACAGGCATTGGTGGTGGTTGGCAGCTGGCATGGAAATGGTCTGAGAGAGAGGGTGAGGATGGGAAGAAGGAAGGAGGATTCAAAAGGATTTATTTGCACCAGGAGGGAGGCCCCGGATCCCGACGAGGTTCTCTTGTTTCACTAACTGGTGTTGATGTTCCTCAAGATGGTGAATATATTCAGGCTTCTGCCTTAGTAAGCCAGCCTGCTCTTTATTCCAAGGAGCTTATCGATCAGCATCCTATTGGACCTGCAATGCTTCACCCTGCTGAAACAGCTACAAAAGGACCAATTTGGTCTGCTTTGCTTGATCCAGGAGTAAAGCGTGCATTGATTGTTGGGATTGGAATTCAGATACTTCAGCAGGTACCCTCTGATTTAATGAAGTTTTGTTCATTCACCTTCTATGTTTCCTACAACCCTTAATCATCACCATTGTGACTCAGTAGCTGCAATGCTTCCTATATTGTGACTCAGTAGCTATAATGCTCGTATGTGCAGTTTTCTGGTATAAATGGAGTGCTATACTACACTCCCCAGATCCTTGAAAAGGCAGGAGTTGAAGTTCTTCTTTCAAGCTTGGGCCTTGGAACAACTTCTGCATCATTCCTCATCAGTGCATTCACAACCTTTTTGATGCTACCATGCATCGGCATAGCCATGAGACTCGTGGATATTTCAGGGAGAAGGTGACAACACTCTTTCCATATTGATTTCCCTCTCACCTGTGGAACTGTGCTAGAAAACCAACATGTTCTCTTCTTGCAGATCACTGCTACTCTACACAATCCCGGTGCTGATAGTCACACTAATCGTTCTAGTTATCGATGAAGAGGTTAACCTGGGAACAGTTGTAAGTGCAGCAATATCAACAACATGTGTGATCATCTACTTCTGCTGCTTTGTAGCTGCTTATGGCCCAATTCCAAATATTCTGTGTTCCGAGATCTTCCCAACAAGAGTTCGTGGCCTGTGCATAGCAATATGTGCGTTAGTTTTCTGGGTAGGAGACATAATAGTGACATACTCCCTACCTGTGATGCTGAGCTCAGTAGGTTTAGCAGGCATCTTTGGAACATATGCAGTGTTTTGTGTGTTGTCATGGATATTTGTATACCTGAAGGTGCCAGAAACCAAAGGGATGCCCCTGGAAGTCATCACCGAGTTCTTTGCTGTTGGTGCAAGACAGACCAAGAATGATTGAGATACGATGAATGCTTTGGAGGGATTGTCAGAACTCGAAGTGCCCTTTTTTGATTCCTCACCAACCCTTCAAAGGCTTTCAACTTTTTGTTAGGAAATTTTTGGGTAATTGTCACTGAACTTGAGGAGGAGGATCAGTAAAATGGTTCAAATTATTAATTTGTTTACTACTGTTATTCATGATTTGATGTGCAATTACTACTATTTAAGGGAAAGAGAAGTCCATTGCAATATGAAGACAACATAACTGGAAATGTCTATTATCCTTCACTTTACAAACTCTAGGATTTAACAACTCAAAACCTGGGAAAAGGCTGATTCAAAATTCCAACAGTAGTTTCTAAAGAAATATCTATAGTTGTACTTTACAATACAAATCAATCCAGGATTGAAGGCAAAATACACATATTTGACAAATTAAAGTGATAATGTCACCACAGAAAGTAGATCAGGGTTCCTGCACTTCTTCAGAAGACGACGAACTGCTATTGTAGGAATCTGGGGCAGGATCTGATATCCCGGCCTTAGATTCACCTACTTGATTATTGAAAGGGCTCTGATCTGGAATCTCACTCAGCTTTGAATTCAACTTGAACGACCTTTCAAAATCCTTCGCATTGCCAGTGTCAATGAACAATTTATTCAGTTTTTGCTCCTGCAACCAAAGCACAAAACCCTCAAATAGGGAAGAGACAAAGAGGCTGCTATATTTTGATGGAACCACACTCATAACGCTCTTTGAAATTCAAAAACCACCAAGAATTGATATAAATATACACACATTAAAATACGGTTTCTGTCTTTAGAAAGATCAAAAACTTGAGAGAGAAAAATTGCATCAGCAATTTTGTGGTAGCACATCAAAATTAGGGTTTTGGAACCTAAAATGATATTCCCATGTTAAAAGTTGAATAGTGTGAGTTTTGGATTAGTCATCATAACCACAAAAGGTTATTCCTTGAATGCCATGGAAATGATGAATTGATTACAATAAGACTAATTCTAGGGCTCTTGACTGAAGTTTACATTGATGGTACTTTTTGGCGGATCAAGATCATATTGGTCTTAACATGGAGCTCAAAGGGGACATCGTCGAATTTGTATGCAAAATTCTCCCTTTGGTAGCTGTAAAAGCTTAAGGTGCTAAATGAATAAGCAAAGCTGCTATTGCTTACATTTTGAAGTGCTTCTAGTTTTCGTTGTAGTGCCTCATGCTCAGCTTGAATACGAAATGGAACACCATGCTTCTGATAAACATTGCTCTGTGCCAAGTCTTCATCAATTTCACTTGCAGTGGTTGCAAATGGATGATTTGCAGGGATCCATCTGACTGTATCAGGGTCAGTATCAGGAGGTATTGAATCCCCTTCTTTCAAGAACAAAGTTGGTCTCTTCCATTGGTATGCTCGTGACCTCCTTTTCTGATGGATAGCTTGTTGCTCCTCTGTGAGAGTAACTGGGGCTAATTTATACAACTTTCCACACATCTCTACAGTTGAATTGCTCTTACCAACCTTCACCAAAGGATTATTGAATGGGTCCTCATATTTGAGCGGTCTAGAGCTGCAATAAGAGATAAAAGTATTAATTTTGTTCAAAGAAGCATATGCAACACTGAAGCCAATAACCGGCCACACACTCACACCCAAGGCATATATCCATGAAACAGAACCAAACAGGAAACGACATTAGGGTATTGCATTCATACATGCCTCTTCTATCAGATCTCAGCTGCCCACGTCTGACAAGATCAGCTACAGAACCAGGGCGATTTTGTCTTGACTTCCTCACCACATAAACTCTCACAGCTATAATAAAGAATGCAGTTGCAACAGATACCCAGATCATAAAATTACTTCCAACATGTCTTCTCATCTGAAAAGCACAAATTAAAATGACCAATTAACACACAAAACATAGTAATGAACTCATAGAAATGGCAAGAAAATACATGTTTATTTTCCCAATCTCTTGACAGAAAAAGCCCCAACTTCCCAAATCTCAGAACATCTTAAAACTCTGTAATTATCTGCTATAACTAACATAAACTAATACTTTAACAAATATATTTGGTTCTGGTCATTTTAATAGGATATATACACAAGACTTTGAGTGTTCTTCTGTGAAGCGAATGAAACAAACGCATTACCGCGAAGACAACAGGAGGGAGACTGGCGATCATTCCCTGAAACCTAGAAATGTGGACTTTGTAATCCATAGCCGAGTCGGAATTGATTTTAACCATCTCCTCCACATCTTTGGGCCGACTTGCCTCTGGAGAATTCACCGAATTACTAATCACTCTCAACCCAAATTTGCAACCCAATCTCATTTTCCCAATTTCTCTCCTAAATTCCACTGCATTGGGAGAAAATTGATGCCCTGAAACCCATATTGAAGGCTACAACAATAACAACAAAAAAAGAAACCATTTTTATCGTGTTAGACTTTAAGCTAAAGATATAAACATGGAAATTACAACGAAAAAACATAGGGAAAAGATTGCTGTTAATGACCTGAATAGAGAAGGAACGACATTGTAGAGCCCAGACTGACGCCATAGATTCCGCGACGCCGCTACTTTCATAATAATCCAAGAAAGAAGTTGCGGATTCGCAATCGTAATCTAGGCGAAACCTTATAGTTGATGAGGATTGCTGAATTGTACAAACTAGGGTTTGTACCAAGACAAGTCTTACAGAATCCCCAAAGTCACCGTCCGTCTCTCATCTCTTAGGTCGGTTACTGTCTATCTTCACTGTCTGCTTTTCAGATTCAATTTTGATTTATAGTACGGAAATCTAATATTATCCAATACTTTTTTCTCCGACTCCATCAGTCAGGTGGATCCGTGGCGCAATGGTAGCGCGTCTGACTCCAGATCAGAAGGTTGCGTGTTCGATTCACGTCGGGTTCAATTCCCGTTTTTTATTTAATGACGGAAATTCCTATAGGCAACATCACCGGCCCAAGGCCTGTTCAACCCATCTGGCTGTGAGTGAACCAAATCTTACCCGTTAACTTCGTGCCGAATATAAGGTGTCATTCTATATCTAATGAGGTGATTTTGGAAGTCAAGCTCAGCCGGAAGCTCAATGCGTAAGTAAAAAATATATAATTATTTTGACATTTTTAATTTTAAAAAATAGTTCGCATCTAGCCAAGTCAGGCTTAGACTTGGGCCACTATAGCGACGCTTGGAATGAGATTGGGTATAGACGGACTCGGGTTCGGCTTAATCTATTGTGATCTCTAATTTAAAATAGTATTATTTTAATCTTAAGTTTAAGAAATATGTTACGTAAAATAATATTTTAAAAAATTTTACGATATTTTGTCTAAGTTTACTTCTCATTTTACTAGTACATTACGAGATTAGTTGCAAAATCTTGATAAATATCGCAGACTTCAATTAGTACAAGTCACACCTCTTGGATTACTTCTTAGAGTAATTCATAAAGAGTTCATTGGTGACTTTGAGCTCATCAACAAACAAGTCAGACAAGAATATTTGAGATAAAATGTTGTTCTCTGAATAGAAAAGATTTACATAAACATTTTCAGCGTATGACGGAACGTTATTGTTTACTTAATGCATTCAACGATGTTACTCTCAATTATACTTTTATTTCCTTTCTTCCAAAAGAATTACAACCTGAGTTACAAAAGATAACTGCTGCACTTCGACGAGATATGAAAGATATCTCGGAGAAATCGATCAGCTCGCCTAAAGCTTGTATATTTCGGCCAATATACCTAAAATTTACACTCCGATCTTATTTTGTTTCTCTGATCTCCAATAGATGATCTATTCCTAAGCACAAGATCTAGTATTTCTCGAGCCCTCTGACCAGGGGTAGTCGGGCGTGGTATCAGAGCTATAAGTGTTATTAACTGTGACTACAGTATTCTTGATGAGAGTGTGTAAGGAGTAGTTCATAAACCATAAATATGTTACCAAGTGATCATGTTCATTTTTCTTCGGAACTGTATGGTTTGCAAGTAACTTCAGTCAAATAGTATATGAAGCTCGAGATCCCAAAAGAGCTTACCTTTCTTTGAAGAGAGCAAAACCATGCATACCTTCATATTGGAGTTATTCGTCTTGTTCTCACCTTGTTTATTTTTCTTCAACCCTCTCTTATTTAATCTTCCTTCTAATGTGAAATGTACCTTATCTAATCGTATATAATAACTTGTAAAAGTAACCCATCTTCTTGAAGAAAAACATATTTCTGATACTTCTTTACCTTTGCTCAGTCCCTACAATATATATTCTCGTGATCGCAAATATAGCTAGACTTAGTTCAATATCAATTGGTGAGATCGGTATTTTATTTTTTCTTTATTTCTTATAGTCAAAATCACCTTATTAAACATGGCAAATATGATTCAATTCAGTTCGATGTTAACAAATTAGATCTAAGTTTTATTTTTCTTTTATTCCTATGGTTAAAATTATCTTTTTTTACCTTATCTATTTTTATCGTATTATTTAATTAATTACTTATTTTATATTTTATTTATTTATTATTTTTTAGTTTATTTTATTTTAATAAATTTGTTTTGTTTTGTTTTATTTTATTTTATTCTTTTTATATGGATTGTTCGAATCAACTTCTCTACTAATTAGGAGTATGGCTGCGTACTACTAAACCTCCTCAAATTTTACATATTAGTATAATTTTTACTGGAATGTTATTTTTGTTATTGTTGTTAAAATTATCTAACTAGAAATGACAAATATAGTTCGACGTAGCCCGATATTAACGAATTAGGATCGGGTTTTATTTTCTCTGTATTTACTATAGTCATAATAACTTAATTAAAGATAGCAAATATAACTCACTCTAGTTTGATGTTAATAAACTAGACATAAGTCAACCAAACTCGAACTTAAAGAACAATTTTTATGACCTAAGCTTCTATCACAAAAACAAAATTATTTCAATATAACTAACCAAAATAACATTTCAAAATTCTTGGCGACCTACTGCTTGAACTATACTTCCCAAACCTACATTATGGATGGCTATGAGTCGGGCTCAGGCCCAATGTCGTCCAGCCCAATTTATTAATTTTTAAAAAAATTTTAAAGGTTAGTTGGGTCACGAGTCGGGCCAGGCCTGGATAGCCTTGGCTCGAGCCTGAGCCTGATCGATGGCCTGGTCGAGCCCAAAAATCCTGGTCTATGGTCTGATCAACTCGAGTCGACCCTGATTGTCATCCCTAACCTAAAATGCATATAAGAGATTTTAAGTCAAATCTAATGCTCATTCTTACACTTAATAATTACCAATATAATTTACTTTTAAAATAAATGGCCATTTTTACACTTAATAATTACCATTTAATTTACTTTTAAATTAGATGGCTACAAATATAAAAAAGTACATGGAGAGTTTTAATAAAGAAATAGCACCCATCAAGTTGGACTATCTTTTAAAATTAATTTAAGTTGTATAGAGGAGGGAAGGACTAAACACTATCTTTAACATGTAAAGATAAGAACAAAAAGAAAGAAACAAGATGGTTTTGGCTTATCCATCATCATGTTTAGTGCAATATTTAATAATATCTTTGAGAAGTGATAATTTAATTGTTTAATTACAATAGTTAGTGGGACTTAATATTTTAACACGATAAAAGAAATTTAAATTTAATTTAGTTTGAAGGTTACGGGTCAATTATAATTTAATTTAATTTGAATATGAATTCGATAAATTTATTGTTAAACTTGAAAAATATAAGAATTAAATTAAATTACAACATATTTAATCAAATACAAATTTGTATATTTAAACCTAATATTAATTTTAATTGCCTCCATCATCACTATCATAAGAAGTAAGCTTGAAGTTTTGTTGATGAAATTAAAACCAAAACCCCTTTACCATTTGGGGCATTTACCTACTCTAAGCACTTTAGCCAAAATCCAACTGGTTGACTTGGCTTTAATTAATGTCTCTAATTGGAGTATTATTTATCTTTTTGGGTATAGTCAAATGTATATAATATTTTATAAGTTGCATATTTTAAATAAACTATTTAACATATTAACTATTAAATTTTAAGTAATAAATTTGATATAATTAATATTTATAAATACGAGTATTAATGACTTGCTCATAATTAAATAAACGACTCTGATCCGACATATATTTATAAGTTTACTATATTTAATATTAATTATATTGGGCGGGCTATGGGCCGCCCGACCCATCCTGACCTACCAACCTCGACCCAGCCCAATCTATTAACATTCCTACTTAATATAGTAAATATTTTAAATTTAAACTTAAATTCAATCAATTAAATTTTTTCATATTAATTTTAATTCCAAAACATTTGAACTAAAGCACCAACTCTAAATATCTCCTTAAATTATACTATTGCAATCCACTAAAAGAGCATTTTGGAGATTGGTGGTGGCACTGAAATAGCAACAAAGTTGATAGATGCTCTTTTAGTGGATTTTCAAACTTTGATATTTTAAAAAATCTTTGGTCCTTTTCATACAGATTCCATATGATTTGCACCCTCCAAATATTTCACTTCATTATCTTTATCATTATATGATCACATCAAAATCACACTAATAACCTTATCCTAAGAATCAAAGTAATACTCGGACCATTCTTAAAACGGTCACTTTTTAAGTACATATTGAATAATAATGGAGTTCGGATATAATCTAAAGATGACAACAGGTTGGATTAGGATCGAGTTTGACCCGAGGTCTAATTGGGGATTTGAAAGTTCAAACCTACCCCGAAGTTCAATCAAACTCGAGAATATAAACTTAAGATTGCGTTTGGATTTGCGGTGCAGTGGGGATAAGTATTTATTCACTGCAGTTTTCAAACGTAGTCATACGTTTGAATCTGCAAGTGAACAACCAGAGGTTGGAAGAAAATGCGATACCACTGCAGAAATCAACAAGTAGAAAGAGAGTTGCAATAGAAATTCTACTTTCTATTAATAACCTTCTGATAATTATTATTTTCTGTTATACTCTAAACTAATAAAAAGCAAGTCCAACGTATAAAAAAAAAGATAACGATGGATATCTTATATATTTCTCCAAATATATCCCCTACCAATAATATTTAAATAAGGTGAAATATTTTATTTACTAAATTTAGTTTATTCATATAATTTTTTATTTTAATTTAATATTTTATTATTTATAATTTGAAATTTATATGACCAATAATAAATTTTTTATGAAATTTTTTTTACTAAATTTATTTTATTTATATTTTTCTTATTTTAGTTTCACATTTTATTATTTATAAATTTAAATTTAAATGACTAATAATATATTTTTAATTACTTATACAACAATTAATAGTTTATTAAATCAATGAATTTTTTAGTTATTTTATCTCTTTTTAGCAACCGCAACTGCACTTACCAAACACTTATTTTCATGTTTCAGCAGTTACCAAGACAGTAATTCTAAACATATAAATATTTATTGAAAATAAGTATTTATCATTTCAGCAAGTTAATTTTAGCAGATTATCAACCTTCACCGCTTTCGCAAACCAAGTCTAAGTATGATATGACCTAATTAAATATATATATTTATTTATTAAAATTAAAGACTGATTTTGTTTTACAATACCATTTCACTTAAAAATTACGGAGTGTAATCAAAATCGGATACTAATAAATTCGAGTTCGGTGAAAACTATCTTCGAACGCATATAATAGTTCATAGTTATAATTATGATTACTTAAAATAATTACGTTAATTACATAATTCTAAGCAGACACTCGTTACATAATGCATAAATATATACATTTATGATCAATGGCAGATGAGTGGAAGCTCGCTATGTACTTAAAGAGAGAAGAAATCGATCATGATCTAGACGATATTAAGAGAGCTTGGGCAAGAATCAGTTCCCGAAATCTTCTCCATCCTTAATCTGGATTCAGCTTCAGCTCCGTCGCTAGAGCTCGCCGCCGGTAAGCCCCCGCACTTCTGGCACCGAGCCACGACCAGGATCTGACGGCACGAAGGGCAGGACGAGTGGGATTCGAGCCACGTGTCGATGCAGTTCACGTGGAAACCGTGCCCGCACTGAGGCAGCACTCGGATTTCGTCTCCCGCGGCGAATTCCGCCAAGCAAATGACGCAGTCGGAGAACTTGACGGCACGATCTTCGGAGAACGTTTGTTTGGGGAGAGAACGGAGGATCTTCTTCTTGAGGCCTTTGTTGGAAGCTGCCGTCGGAGCACGAGTTCGCGACACGGAGAAGCGGCGGAGCCAGGCGCAGCGAGCGACGGCGATGAGGCCGAGAACGCATATCAGAGCGCAGAGGAGCACTGCCAGTATGACCACAAAGTCGGACTCCCTATCGGCAGGCTGCTCCGACGACGACGCGGAGGAGTTAATGGCTGCTAAGAACCTGAACTGACTAGTCATGGGAAGCAACTGACGAAGACAGACTGGTGTGTGTTTGGGGGTGTGAACTTGAGAACTACTAATTTAGATAACGTTTTTATATTAGTTAAAGGAATCTATTAGATATTAAACTCTACTAATAATTGACCGTTTACTGTTTCAATTTAATTGACATATATTCTTTTTTGTCGAAGAATTTTTTTTTTATATGTCCGACTTGAGTTTTTTAGACTTTTTTTTTTTATAACTCCGGTTCTGAGATCTATGAGCTACCCACTCAGACTCATAAATAGGTAATTCGGATCTGATCCTAGATAGTAGTAAGGGTACCTGCTCTAAAGGATAGGCTGCTATCAGAAGGATTACGTCACTTTAACAAAGACTGCTTCTCCTGTGGTTTGAACCCACAACCTTTCACACAATCTTCTGTCCTTTCTTACCACTAGGCTACTACCCTAAAAAACAACAAACTACTACCCTAAAAAAGCACTTGAACATTGATCATTCCAAAGCAATGCCATCATCCTTGGACTTGGAGAATCCCAAATGGTCCACCTATGATTGCTAAATAGAAATGTCAATTTGGGCTCGGCTTGTTGTCAACAGATTTAGTCTGGCTTGACCGGGCCACAGACTGAGTGGATATGGCCTGTGGATCGGCGGACCGGGCCACGGGTTGGGGGTGGACAGGCCACGGGTCGGCCCGTTGAACTTGAAACCATGGATGGGCCGAACAGTGAACCAGCCCGGCCTTTGACCCGTGGCCCGCCCACCACTAAAAAATTAATAAATATTTTAATAATTTATTAAAATAATTAATAAATAATTTAAGTAAATTAAAAATTTATAATCAATATAATTCATAATTTTAACAATAACTTTTAACTTGTTAACTTATTAACTTTTCATATAAATTTATAAGTAATTGAATTAAATATCCTAATTAATCATACCATTACATACATCTCAATAACTTTCTTATATCATAATTAATTCATTATATGTTGTTATAATTTAAAGTTGTCACATAATATATATATTAAAAAGAAAAAAGG
>JAOTAY010000006.1:285309-301222 GCA_025629805.1 Erythroxylum baracoense
ATCGTGTTTTGCAACGGTTTAACATGGCGAATGCTAAACCAGTCAGCACACCCCTTGCCAGTCATTTTCGCCTATCTCAAAATCAGTCACCTCAGACAAATGAAGAGCGAGACTTGATGGCAAAAATTCCTTATGCCTCTGCTATTGGGAGCTTGATGTATGCCATGGTATGCACAAGGCCAGACATAGGCCATGCAGTGGGAGCAGTTAGCAGATTCATGGCAAATCCAGGAAAAGTCCACTGGGAAGCAGTAAAGTGGATTTTAAGATATCTTCGAGGCACTACCAAGAAATGCCTGTACTTTGGCAAAGGAGAAATAAAAGTACAAGGTTATGTTGACTCAGATTATGCAGGTGAAGTTGATAGAAAAAGGAGCACCACCGGTTACATTTTCACTGTAGGTACAACAGCTGTGAGTTGGATATCGCAGATTCAGAAGATTGTTGCATTATCCACTACAGAAGCTGAGTACATAGCAATAACTGAAGCCAGCAAAGAGATGATTTGGCTTCAGAATTTGCTGTCAGAGTTGGGTTTCATGCAGGAGAAGAATGTGCTATATAGTGACAGTCAGAGTGCAATTCATCTGGCCAAGAATCCAGCATTCCACTCCAGAACCAAGCATATCGGTGTTCGTTATCATTTCATCAGATCCTTGCTAGAAGATGAAGTGTTAACACTTGAGAAGATCCTTGGAAGTAAGAATCCTGCGGACATGCTAACCAAGGTGGTGACAATCGATAAACTGAAGTTGTGTGCAACTTCAGTTGGCCTGCAAGAGTAATAAAATCTAGACGAACTACTGCATTAACCAGGTGTGAAAACAGATTGAAATCAGTCTTCAAGTGGGAGATTGTTGGGTTTGTAAGGGACTTTGTCTCATATTGAAAGTGAGTGAAGAAGGGGAGAGGATAAACAAGTATAAGTAAACCTCCTCCCCCCTCCATTTAGATTATCCAAAAAGAAAAATAAATATTAACTCTTAGTCACTCATCCTTTGGTGAGTAAGAAAAAGATTAAGAGTAGTAAGTTTTTTGTGAGTAATTTTGGGGTGTATTGGGGTAAGGGTTTGAGAGTGTTTGTAAACACTAGTGAGTTGTGAGTTGAAAGTAAATGTTGTTTTTTCCCTAATAAAAAGGGTGTGCAGTAGTCTCGAAGACATAGGCACAATTTAATCGAACTCTGTTATTAAATTTTGTTTTGTTCTGTTGGCATTTTAATTGTGAGGAAATAGTTGAATTTCCTAACATTTTTATCTAACAAAACTGCAGTTGGAGGATTTTTACTTGGTACAATTATAGGTTACGACTGTAATCACTCGAAACACAGCAGTTCTCTTTGTATTGAAAATTATTAAGTTCTTCAAAATTTTAGGTGCGATCTATAGTTCAACAGGTTGAGAGTACCATCAACCAAAGCATCATTACGCGATCTTTCTATGACCGGAGATGTTCAAGCTTGTAAAACAACTCGTAAGACTGCAGACAGTTACTTAAAAGAGCCCGCAAAGGAGCTGAAGCCCTTGCTCCCCTTTTTGCAGTCTTCACCTCCAGCTGCTAATATATTGCAAAAGGGTTCACTTTCAATTTACTTTCACAGATTGTCACCCTTATGCCAGAATAAATATAATTTAATGCAACGATCATTTTCAATGGGGTATGAGTTCTGTTTGCACAGGTGGAGGATTTATTGGCAAAGGAGAGAGAATTGCAAGAGAAGCTGATGGTGAAACGCTAAACTATAGTAGACTGATACGAGTGGAAGTTTGCTGGGCGGGACATGGAGGCTCGTGTTGCCCCACTGCGGCAGAAGATCCTAACCTTGAAGCAGGAAGTTGAAGAGCTTCTAGAGTACATCGATAAGATATAAATTTTGTTACTTTTTAGGTTATACTCAGATGAGTTAAGTTCAATTTCCACCTGGTGATAACTTTTGTTGGATGAAACCTAGTAGTCATGAATTGCAACTCACAACCAAGGATAATCTCCTCATTGGCTTTCATGGTGGATCATACATAAAAGAATTACAAGAATAATGCAGGCAACAAATTACAGTAAAATTCCCTCTGTGCAGTTTGATGATTGGTCTGCAATAATCAAAAAAAGATCGGATCTTTTTTCTTAGGATCTTTTGACGATTTGCTTGGTTGTGGTTTGTGGTTATGCCCGTAGGAGGAATACATGAGAGTACATTAAAATGGGCTGCTCCTAGAATTTCAAGGGAAGATTCAACTGATAACATGTATTACCACTGTGACAGATTACCGGTGCATGACAACTTAGCCGGTGGAGAAGCTCTGGTTTTCCATGTTAGAAACAAAAATTCAAAAGTGATCTCACTTTCCTTCAGGTTGTGTTACTTCCAGAAGCTCAATATTAAGCTCAAATGAACTTCCTGGCTGCAACATAAGAGTAAATACTAACTTAGAACAATCTGATGATCATGTTTAGGTGCACACTAACTCAAAAAAGAGTCTGCAGAAATGGACTGAATGCATGATCTTACCGGAATCTCGTTCATTCCCTTTTGGCCATAGCCAGCTTCTGGAGGCACAATAACAGTCCTCTGTTTTGGAAAAGAGAAAAAGAAAACAGAGACAGGTAAAGCTACTAAGTTGTTATGGTCCAATGAGATACTGAGAAACTTCAAAATGCCATCACCTTCCCTCCAACTCTCATCCCCTCTGTTACTGAGTACATTGCAGGTGGAGGTTTTGGAGCAGCCTGTGCGGAGAACAAACCGTTTGGATTGTCGACAAAGTCACGCTTCCTTTCTTTGCCCGGAGGGGATCCAACTTTGAACTCGTACGGCTTAATTAGCAACAAAATGAGTATCAGCAAGCAACTTTCTGGTTTACAATGCTAATATTGGAAGAGAAAGCTATATATGCAACCTATCAAACAGAACAAAACTTGGCATAGGCCCGAGTTAAAGAATTGCTGTGACAAAGAACATATCAAATGAAAAAAAAAAAGCAGTTGTGATCATATAACCTGAGCAATAATACGATTTCCAGCTAAAAGCTTGGATTCTCTACTTGATACAGCGGTTATACCCCGATATATACAATCAAAATGCACCTGCAAGAACAGAGCAACATGAACTGCAAATCCTTCTCTGTTTTTGTGATTGATGAGATGAAAACAGAGCAACATAGATTGAACCAGCAACGAACCTGAACTGTTGATCCTTTCTCAGCAACCGGACCCTTTCCCTCAAGAACATCATAGTATTTCAATCCATTAGCTGCTAAATTTTCAACACAAAAATCCCACAAACTTAGATACTAAATCCCATAAAAAAGGAAACATAACACAGAACAAGACAAGGGTTTTTTAGTGAACCAACGGCTTGTAAGATAGTCTTCAAGAGGGATGATCTTTTTGTTGCGTCTTTCTCTAGACTCTGCTACGCGTGGCAGCGAAATGAGGCTAAAAGGCAAAGAAAAGATGAGAACAGAGCATCTTCTGGAAATGGGTTTTGAGACAGCAACATTTTTTGGAAGATGCTCGTGTCTAGGTCTAGTTTTGGCTCCTGCTACAATCTGACGATATTTAACTGTCAAACTGTCTAAGCTCCTCAGAGAAGCCATGGCTGTAACGAGAAACAAATCCTATGAAAGTCTCTCTACAACGTTACAGAGTGTCTGTACCACAATCTGAAGTCTCATCGCTATCCACTCATATTAGACCAAAAGTACGACTTTATCCCTTTTTAATACGTCTTGTCGTATTGAGTTTTCTGATGGAATATATTTATTACATAAGGATGATAAATTAATCCGGATTTAATTAAGTCTAATTACTCATAAGAAATCAAATCAACATATTAAATTATTTTTAACTAAGTTTGGATATTTAAAAATGGGTTTGAAATTTTTTAGATTTGAGTTCGGGTTCAAGTCGAGTATTCGAACTCGTTTAAAATTATTTCAAATACAAACTCGAGTTTTAATCTAAAATTTTTTAATGTCTAACATCAAATTTGAATTTAAAATTCTTTCCAATTTAATTTACGCTAAGTACTCAATTTTATTTTTTTTGTTTTGATTCTATCTTAAGCTTACAAAGGCTAAAGATCATTGGTAATAAACGTAGCAGTATACTAGTTTGGTCGGGGCTTACATTTGGTCCGACTCGACTCTATTGTCCAAGTAGTAACTCGAGTTCAACCTCGATTGATAGTATCACTTTTGTTTTGGATTTATTTTGGTACTTAAATATGCAAATTAACGGATGTTTTGCTTTATGAGATGAAAAGTAGAGATTGTATCAAATTGAGACTCTATTGAAGATGATGACGAATCTTGGATGAAGTGAAAAGATTGCTATGTTGGATAAGACTTGAAGAGTTGGAGTTTAACTGAGAAACATCTTTTTACCCTTATCATGTAAGAAAATGAATTTGAATTTATTTTAGATAGGCATTTTTAAAAGTTAGAATTAGATCATAAAACCTATCAAAACGACCTTCCCTACCTCACAAAAGAGTTAATAAGTTCTCTCTTCTTACGCCTTTTGCAATTCTTAATCTTTTTTTTTCTATTTTTGTTATTGGAACAAAAGTTATGTATGGTTAAACTCAGTTGTTCTGATTCAAGGGAATTTAATACGTTAATTGTAACCTTGTGAGGTTTTATGTTCTAAACTATTATTCATGTTTTAATTTAAGTATTTACTGTTTTGAGTTATCTTGTTTCATGAATGATTAATATTTATTAATTTAACAATTTAATTTAATATTTAATATTCTATTGTTATTCATGAATTCAGTGATCCATAATTGTCATGAAATATCGGTACAAGTAGCAAATAGATTATTTATGAATTTTCATATTTAACTTATGATAAACGAAAAAACTAAGTTGCATAATTATATCTATCTTGATTATTTAATTTAGGATTAGTCTTTTTAACTAAGCTTATTGCTATCATTTATTTTATATGGAATGTTATGACACCCAATCAATGGATAATAAGTTTTGGTAATTAATTAATTTATAAATATTTGAGACTTATTACGGCTATCCTAATATGTTTCGAACGAACTGCTTGAATTGTTAAAATATTCTTTTTAAATTAATAATCAATATTACAAGTAGATGAGATATTTCCCTTGAATTGAAGTTTGATAATCTTGACTTTTTAACTTTTATATTTAGTTGATTTAATTTGATTTCTTAATTTTAATTAATCATTTACTTAAACAAATTCCCCCCTTTTTAATTTTATTAATTGAAATTAAAAAATTAGTGTTTAGTTTTCTAGAGATTCGACCTGATTCTACGACTACTACAAAAAGTTTAGGGAATTGGAATTATTTTGAGGGCTTTAACAACTCGAGCATCGATCTACCCAAAAGAAGTTATTTTGAGAAATAAAGTTTGGCACCTTCAAATCCAAACTCAATCTAAGGCCCGAACAACCTGTGTTGGACCAAATCGGGTCGAATTTGCCACCACTAATTGCCAGCATTAGTTGGAGAGCTGAAAAGTTGCCAATGAAGTGTGAACTTGTCAAAATAAACTCATCAATCAATCATGTATATTCATCACTCGTAGTAATAGCAATCTACTTATCAGTCTACACCAAGTATGGATCAAGCTACTCTAACCTTCTTCAGAACTACACTGGTCCTTTAGATGACAAAAGAAAAAACATAACACAGTAACCAGAGAACAAAAAAAGATCCTGTAATAAAACAGTAAAAATGGTTAGCTCAGAAGACAACATTGGACATATGGTTCAGTGGAGCTTCGGTGATCAAGATCAACTGTAGTCATGCTGTCTGCTGTTTGTGGGAGAGGCTGATGAGTGTGCTTTAACATCATTCGAGCTGTGAAGGTTGTCATTACCGGACTTCTTGGCACGAAAATCGACTTTGTGGAGAAGATGCCATAGGAGGTCTCAGTTGGACTAACACCTAAGCACCAGAATGAGAGTGTTCACCCTTTTTCTTGGCGGTCTTTTGCCACTGCTTTAGTGCCTTTGAAGTTTGTTCGTCGAACACCGACCGCTTCATGGTCGATCCCATCTGAAAACTTCCCAAGTTACTTGCAATATCTCAAAAGGTCAATGCTTTTTACTGAACCATGGTAGGAGATCATGAAGTTACCTGTGTTACAAGTGCATAGAGTGGAAGTGTGCTGTAGCTGCACAAAAACTGGGCTCCTAACCTGTGAAATTCAGTTACCATTGTGTCACTTTCAGCAAACACCAATTCTCTGTGAAGTTCTCCGACCAAGGTTCTGAATGTATATATATTTATTTATGGAGTATGACCAGATCTCGATCTGTATCAAGAACTTTAAGGATCTTTTACCCAGAACAACTACCAGATTGCTCTTAAAAGGAAAAGCTTCAAAAAATGGAAGACTGGTAAGAATTATGCTTCGAATTAGCGAATGAATTGAAGATTTCGGCCTACCCAACAGTAACTCTCATAATTGTAACGGTGAAATCCTCATGAAAACATGATTTCAACCCAAATTCATACTGCAACAGGGAAGAAAAGCTGAGTGAATTATTTTTGTCTAAAATGCAAATGGAGATGAGAAAAGAAGAGCAGGCAATTACCCATATCCAGAAGAAGTAAATGATTTCGAATGCGTTCTGGAAAAACACGACGTCAAAGAAGATAGTCATGGAATCACACAAATCATAAACAGGAAGAAGAAAAGTTAAGCATGAGGAAGTAAGTTTCAGTATCAAGACAATCTGTGTATTCAAAGAAATGAAGTTTTTACTAGCTCTCTGTCTGTCATATACCTGAAATAGGACAAAGTGGATGAGATAAAGAACTAGTTGAGGCCAACTAAACCAAAAATGTCTGTCAGAGACTTCCACAATTGGTATCCCTTGGATTACTGCATGTCTCTGTTGAATTTCGACTGCCATTTCTGTTATAATTCCTTGAAGCTTTGTGCCAACTGCTAATATTACCTTCAGACAAACCAATAATTAAGATCTTTCCCTTTTCAGCAGTCAATAATTCGATCTAGGGAGCTTTTCCATCGTAGAATTCTTACAATTAGAGGAAATATTGAATAACAGAAAGAGACGTGCCATCCTGAAAAGTTCAAGGACAACACTAAGTGACCTAGCTCAAAAACTGAATTGATGCAAAAGAAAATGAAGAAAGAACTAACCATGAACATTAAAGAGGAGAAACACCACCACAGAAGCCCAAAGTAGTGGACTGCCAGAAGCATGGAGATTTTGAGTTCAAAGTATATCACAACACAGTGCACAATCACTCCTAGAATAGGATAAAAGTTTACCTGATTCCAACAACTACCTTGAAGTCATCTTCTAATGATCTTTTGATATATTTCTGAAAGTTAAATTTACTTCCAGGTGCTAAATGAACCTGCAAGAATCAAACCATTTACTGTAAGTGCAAGTTTTCATTTTAACATCACTACAGCTGCTAAACTCACAGAGATGAATCCGTTTCGCATGGCCACGTAGTCAGCCTTTTGAACAGATCTGAAGAACTGACGAAAGAAACATACCTGCAAGATTCAAAAAGCAGCCATTGTTAACAGTATGAAATGTACTGATCATATATCGGTTGGCTTGAACAACAATCTTATGGGTATGTAATTAAACATTCATGGTTAAACCATAAGAAAATTACAGACAGTGACGATTAAGAGCTTAATTGTATTTGGAACATCATCAAGAACTTACAGAAGAAAAGTAAGTGGTAGTATTATATTGTTTGGATATTTCTCATAATTAGAAGTTCACCATAGTTCAATACATGGATTCACAATCGTGTTCTATGTCAACAACACTGTAGTATATTGAAAGCAGAAGCTAGATGCATCTTCTTACAATATAAAAGGTTACTGGCGTTCTTGTCCAGAAACTCGTGTGTTGTCTCACGAATGATGTCTCATGAGTGAGGCGGAATCTTGAGGCACCTGAACAGTTACTACATATCCTGTTAGTTCTCAGAAAATGAAAACAAATTCCAGTACCTTTAGAGGGCTGGAGATTCTGCAGGATAACCATTTCTATTACACGTGAAAAATGAACTGAGCTATAAGTACCATCCAAGTTTTCTTCTTCCCAAGTCTCACGTTCCCACACCTTCCACCCGCGAATCTGCATAGGAAAGATTCAATACTTAAGCTACTAACTATCAGTTATTGCTGCAGATTAGTTGATAAGAAGTGTTCCAGAAAGGGGAAGGCTACTCTCGGCATTGGCCAGAAGAGTTATCTATGCCATCAAGTCACCTTCCAGAGAAGAGCGTTCCAGCAGATTTAAGTGTCCTTAGCAAGTTGTGAAACGTAAAACATCACAAAGAACACAAACTGCATTTCCATACCTTTAATCTTCCGAGCATCATCGTGATAGCACTGTATATCACATGAAAAACTGCCAAGAAGAATATGAAAATGTGCAACTGATGCAGACCATTTAATGAAATTAGCGGCACATAACCCTGTCATAGAAAGTCATTGATCAATTATGCGGCTTTAGAAACTTCACTGAACGATTCAACTTCTAGTTATTCAGAATACACGGAGGAACATCAAACCTTGAATAATTACTATTCAAAACACAGGTTGAACAGTTATGAACATAGTCAAGAGTTAGTATACCTTCAAAGCAAGATTCACTTACCTCCTTGCATGTTGCGCCTGTGCTGTCACCACCTAAAAATCTGCGTGAATACCATAGGAGTCTACGATGATGATCTCCCTTATCTGCGGGAGCCTCACTCTTGTGATATTCGCTCCCGTGATCTTCAACACGCAAATGCTTTCGTTGACATGGTAACATTGTATTGGCATATCTTACAGGAATACACCATTGCGAAACATAGCCTTGACTGAATGTCAGGAGCAAAGATATGAATCCTAAAACCATAAGCTCTGCAGAAAATAACAGAAAAGGCTTATGAAGGATATTCAAATTGTTAGTGGGAGGAAATGAGAATGAAAATTTGATGTGCAGGGTTTAAACATCTACCGGCTTTAACTTTCTCAAGAGCTTCGTACATGGCCTTTTTGTTGCGTCCTCTGAACAACTGAAAGAAAGGTACTAAGTTATAGTACAAGATAACTTAACATGAGGTCCATATCCAGAACTTAGGAAACAATGAACAAAGGGAAGACAAAACATTTTGAAGAATGCAATCATGATAGATTAGATATGCTCCAACATGTTCTTAAAAAACAAAGTGACAATGAAATAACATCTTCCAACATCCATTTCCTGGTCTCCAATATATCTTCCAGGACCAACCAATCACGTAACAGAATGATCATGCATCAGTCTCATCAATAACATCAAGATGGGATATGTGATCTCTATTTTCACAATCATTTACAACATTAAAATCAAGAAGCAGCTTTACAAATTTATCAAAATTCAAGTTCGAATAAAAGAACACAACAGAAAGAAGAAGAAAGATGTTGATTTACATTATACAACAAAACAGAAAAAGCACAAAATGCATGAACAACAAACAATAAAAAGATGACAGGTGAAATGAAATGTTAAAATCAGAATTTCATTTGGCGAAGAGTTTTAAAAGAAGAAAAATTTACTTCCCCAGTTCGATGAAGAAACATCTCGAGAATGATAGAGATCAATACGATAGCTGCACAAACAGCAGCAACAGCCCATGTGGGTGTCTCGTCGAGCTCTCTTGACGGTCCTCCTCCTCCTCCACCACCTCCACCCATTTCTCCAACCTGAATACCAGCCCCTCCTTCAAAAGTTGCTGCCTTTTTGTTTTCTAGAGATGACAGAACACAAAGTAAACAAAGACAAGAGCTTTGCTATCCTAAAGACACGACAAACTTCACCAAAATCTGATTAGAAAACCTTTTAACTGAACGAGATATGAGCATTCAGATTGCAGAAATTTCAAAAGTTCTTGGCATTCAAGATGCCACAAGTTCAAGAGTCTCGTGGGGTCCAACCGAGAATAAACAAAGACAACACTTTTGAGTACAAACTCAAGACTACACCTTTTCTGGGTGGCGAGCAGGTTCATGATTGCCCTTGATAGGAATTCATGGTTTTCGATACAGAACTTCTAATTTTGATCAATGCCCTTGTACGTACATGCATAGAAAAAGGGAAATCAAGGGACAAGAGTATAAGTAGAAATTGGATATCGCAAGAATCCTGAATTTAAGATGGACGTAACGGGACCAAAAATGATCAAAACGGTCTCTTTGCATTTACCAAGAATAGATCTTTCCTACTCTGAAGATCACGTACATGCTCGTCAACTCCAACTCACTGGGCAATCCAAAGTTTTTATACAGTTTCTCACTTAAGCTTCCATTACAGGGACCAAACATCGTAGGATAACCTGAAAGACTCTTTGCTTCCTCGTCCAAAACGGAAACCCTGTCCAACCAGGACTTTGACACTCCTTACAAAGCAGAACAAAGCATTATCAACAGCGTGAAATGCCATTACTGCTATTGCACCCTGAGAAGTTACGACTATATACAGATGAAAATCAAGAATTTCCCATCTCTAAATCCTATATATCCATTGTATGTTGTTGAAGAAACTTGTTCTCTCTTTCTTCTTCCCCCATATACGGTGAGGCTTAGATCAGACAGCTCCAAAATATAGAATTGGACTTCACCTTTACGTGGCAATCAACAGGGTCGTTGTAGTATAGTGGTGAGTATTCCCGCCTGTCACGCGGGCGACCCGGGTTCGATCCCCGGCAGCGGCGTTTCTCTTTTGCAATTTTGAATCTTTTTACTTTGTCAAACAATTTATTGAAAGTTTCTATTTTATAAATTATTATTATATATTTTTGTTTTATTATATTATTATTATTGATAGTTTATTTACAACAAAATTTAAAAATGATTTTGTTTTATTAGTCTCACTTTCTTTATAAGTAAAGATAGTAATAGTCGGCCCAAACTCGAGTTTAATTCGACTCAACCTGATCTAATTTTTATTTTTAAATTAAAATAAAAAATGACGTTAGTTTTTTGAAAATTGTTGAACCTCGAACTAGCTCGTTGACTTCGGAGCAAGCCCACACCGGACCAAATGCCATCCCTGTTTACAAGAATATCTATCATGTTCGACTCAACCTAATCTAATTATTATTATATTTTTGTTTTATTATTATATTATTATTATTGATAGTTTATTTACTACAAAATTTAAAAATAATTTTTTTATTAGTCTCACTTTCTTTATAAGTAAAGATAGTAATGGGGCGGCCCAAACTCGAGTTTAATTCGATTCAATCTGATCTAATTTTTATTTTTAAATAAAAATAAAAAATGATGTTAGTTTTTTGAAAATTGTTGAACCTCGAACTAGCTCGTTGATTTCGGAGCAAGCCCGCACCAGGCCAAATGCCATCCTTGTTTACAAGAATATCTATCATGATCGGTACTTTAACTAACAGGTTGTTTGAAAACTTTCGAATTTGATTCATTAACAAATTGGATTTAATTACATTTATGGAATTGAATTAAATTCGATTTATATTGTTTAGAATAAATTTATAAATATTATAATCGAATTCAATTACGCTGTTTGGAATATAATAAAAATGAATTCAACTGCTTTATATGACTTTTTTATTTATCTTTAACTAAAAATGGTGTAATCAATGTGTGTGTGTTTTGTAGTAATTTGTATATTTATTATGTGTATACCTGGAAAAAGAATTTTCAATATTTTGAAAAAAATTTGCTCTTCAATTCACATGCTAAATCGGACCATTTGAGACTAAAATTAAATTCATACAAAAAATAAGATTCAATTACGTGATTGAATTCAAGTCATCTCTTTTTTAACATTTTAAATACATAAATTGAATTTAATTATATAAAATTAACGAATCAAATCTAATTCATTCAATTCATTGGATTCTAGACGACTGTAACATCATTTCCAATAAACAGTTTTGTTTCCTCATATTCAGTTTGATAAGTTATTAGTGAAATAACAGACATAAAGTGCTAAGAACGTAATCAAATCATCATCAGGAACCTGAAAGTGCTTAATTCATACATATACAAGAACAATAAAGTTTCTTTCACCATAGGTCATACTGTTCCAAAAGAAAAATCACCATGTCCATGTCCTTCTTCTGATTGCAGAGGATGATCCTGCTCTTCGTCACGGTCTCTCGATCCGTTCCTGTTGTGACTAGACCCGCCAAATTCCGATAACTCGTCGTTGTCCGACGTGTAGTACTGAGGAGAAGTGTTGTACACACTTTCCATTTCGACATGACTCGACCCGGTCCTGAAATTGTGGAGCAAATGTATAGGTGAGGAACCTGTACTTGGGGTAGTTTCACCACTTGTCAATCCCGGATGGGTACTTCCTCCTCCTCCGCCTTCACTCTTCTTGACCATCTTCTTCTTTTCCTTGGCCGCTTTCCGCCATTTCAAGAGAGCTTTTGCTGTTTGCTCTTCGAAGATTGCTTGTTTCATATGAGAACCCATCTGCAGAAAAGTTTTGTTTTGTGTGATTTTGTTTTAGAAAAAGAATAAAAGATATAATAAACTTTTAAAAAATTAAAATATTTAAATATTTCAAAAAAATTCTTTATTAATTTTAATTTTTTTCAAAACTCATGCTTTTATAATAAATTATTAATTTGAATCAGATTTAAAATAATCAATTTAAGTTTAAAAATTGAGTTAAATATAGAGATGTCAAACTTGACCGGACCCGCTTTTGGCCAAGGTTGGCGGGGCTACGAGTCGGCTGACAAAACGACATCATTTTGAAAGTTTTTCTCAAAAAAATTACAGGTCAGGCCATAAGCCACCAAGGCTCTGAGTCGAGCAGGGACAGGCCTGGGGCAACCCAGCTCGGTCCATTAACATCCCCAGTTAAATCGTCATATAAGTAGAGATGACAATAGTTGAGTTGGACCAATATCAAGCTTGAGCTTAACCAGCTAATTCGAACAAGCCTAATTTTTTAAAAAATATAAAATATGTAAATATTTTTTGAAAATTTTTAATTAAATTATAATTTTTAATTTTTTAATTTATACGAAAATTCTATATCTTTTATCATATAAAAAAATAAAAATGAAAATTTATTTTTGGGGGCTCACCTGTGTGACCAAAGAATAGAGAGGGAAGGTTATATAGCTACACAGGAATTGAAGAGCCAACCCCACCAAAACTCTAGCCAAGCTCAATGCCAAGTTTTCATGGAAGCAAGACTCCAACCCAAATTCATACTGCACAAAAAAAAAAAGATTAGATCTTTTAAGAAACAGTAGGAAAGTTTCATGGAAATGATATGGTTTTGAAGATAAACTGACCCATGTCCACAAGAAAAACGACATTTGGAATGCATTCTGCAGAATTTAGAGTTCAAAAACACAACATTCAGATGAAGAACAACAGCAAAAAGCTCTGATAAATCTGCAGAACAGAAGTTTGAAATAGGCCCACCAGGAACAGAGTGTAGTGAATTAACAGGAGAATCCAGTGAGGTCTGTTGAACCAGAAGTACTTGTTGTTTGGTTCAACCAGTGGTGCCCCTAAAACAACTGAACTCTTCTCTTGAAACTCTTTAGCCATCTCCATTATAACCATTTCAAGCTTAGTACCTACCATCAGAAGAATCTGCAGAAAGAAATGAAAGAAAAGGAGACAATTCCTGCTCAACCAACTTAAAAAACACTAAAAACAAAAATAAAAAATTTTGAAAATTAAAAATATAAATAAAAGCAATCAAATCAGTAACGTGAAAAATCTTGCTGGTGTACTTACCACGAGAGGTAGAGCTACCAACCAAGAGAGTGTGTACCATCCTGCAATTTAAACTATGAGTATAGCAGTAATCAATTCAATTGTGTTCTTGAGAAAGTTAACGAGATTTACTGTAGACATTCATGAGCAGAAAGAAGAGTGCCAAAAGCCATAGAGGGATGCTGCAAAATATAAGAATAAGAAATAACTCATCAGGGACTTTGATTCAACTGCAATGAGGAAACCTTGATATCTGCTACATAACAGACCTAATACCCACAACCACCTTGAAGTCATCTTCCATACATCTCTTGATGTAACTATGGAAGTCAAATTTGCTATTGGGAGCAAAATGTGCCTGTTGAATCAGAATATTAGTAAGGATAGTTCAGGAACATCAAAACAGTTTTGGATGGGTGATTCGTGGATATCGGAGACGACTTACTTTGATAAATCCATTTCTGATAGTCAAGTAATCCACCTTTGATACTGATCCAAAGAACTGCCTGAAGAATGCGACCTGCCAAGTTATTCAAAGAACATATCAGATCGTTATCTGAATTCAGAACATGATTCAGGCAAATTCTTGTTAATGATTGCAGGCTTACTATCCATTTGATTCCAGGAAGTGCCGATGTCCCAGAGTGACGCTTTGCGAATGAAGTTTGATGAGCGAACCTGAATCTTGTCGGGTCTGCAGAAATAAAAAACAAGAACAATCGCAACGAGAAAACAAGAGAAGAGGCAAAGGGCAATGTTTGTTTCCTGACAAGAGTAAGAACAATCACCATTTGAATATTCGTACTCCAAGGATCCGGTTTCCAATTCCCAGGACTTCCATTTCTTCATCTGATCATCACCACAAAACAAAGAAGATCTTGATCATGATCATGGCTGGTTCCTTCTGTTTTTTTCCTGATAGATGTTAAACAGAAACTTACTTTTGCTTTCCCAAGGGCCATGGTCATGATACTGTAAAGAACATGAAACAAGGCAAGAACAAATATGAATATGTGAAGTTGATGAACTCCAGACTGTGAGATCAATGACATTTCACCCTGAAACCGTGAAAATAAAAATCCATAAGCATAAACAGATTCCAGTTTCATGGTTTTGATCGTAGTTCCTGCAAGAGGTGACGATCCATTACCGGTTTCCCGCACGAACCGGACCCACTAGCTGCTGCTAAAACTCTGTGAGGTAATCCATTGCCGGAAATCGAAAGCAACCTCCGGCGATCACCTCCAGAGTCTTTGCCATCATCACCATCTTTGTTCTTGTAACCATCTGAATACTTGCAGGGAAGCATCGAGCGCAAATATTTCTCAGGGATGCATATCTCAGGAATAAACCTGGTACCCACAGTGAGTAGCAGCGATATGAATCCTAAGATCATAAGCTCTGCAACATCACAGATGTAATATTCATCATCAAACACAACTGATCAGAAACACATTACATACATAGTAATGTAACGTGATGTTTGAAGCTGAACTGACCAGATTTGATCTTTTCCAGAGCTTCGATCATAGCCTTCTGCTGGCGTTTCTTGAACCACTGTAACGAAAGAAAGTGTGAGACTGAGACATGAAACGATTCAGAAACTAACTAAACTATGTTTTTGTTAACAATCATAAACACACATTTCCAAGTGAATGAATCCCACGTTCTATGAGAACAGAAATGATGACGAACACTGCACAAACTGCAGCCACCGCCCATGTCGGGGTCTCCTGCAATGACCTATCACCGCCGGAGCCACCACCAGCCATGGCTGCTATAGGAATTTGAAATAATGCTCAAAAGGGTCGTCGAAACTTATAATAACAGTCGTTGGGAGGATCAAATGGGAGATAATAGCAATGTAAGACCGCGTTTTGAGTGTTGTTCTTATGCGAGTGTCTTTCGAAGCTTATTTGCAGATTGAATCGTCCTTATTACGCCGGCTATTGGTTAAATCACAGAAGAGAATGATTGTGATTAAGTCCAAAATTAAGTGAGTTGAGACGTTGAAAACAAGAGTCAGATTACGCGGTTATGGTTATGGATGACTTGTTCTTGCCATTTGGATGGTTTAGAAGTCAAAACCTATGGTGTACATGTTGGAATCCAACCGTGATCGAATCACGGGCGCAGCGGAAAACAAAAATTTTACGGATTCCGAGCGGATCCCGATA
>JAOTAY010000006.1:301322-323825 GCA_025629805.1 Erythroxylum baracoense
CTTTTATTGAATAACAGTAATGTCATACAAATAAAATTACAACCAAAATAAATTGGCTGCAAGGGCATAAACTAACAGTACAATCACAGTGGTTTTTTTTTTTTTCCTCCACGAGGTGTTTTAGGCGGGTCTCAATTATGGGAAGTTACCTTTAAGCTATCTACATCCAGACTAATTCCCGCTCGAGTTGGATAGGTCCCTTGCGAGAGGCAAAGCTCTGGCCCCAAGTTTTAAACAACTGCATGCATGAGGGAGATGTGAACCCACGACCTCACTTAAGTCAGGAGAGCCCCTTACCAAATCACAGTAGTTTTCCAATAATATAAAGTGATGTCTGGTACTTACATAACTTGAATTCGATTCTGTTTAAAGTTCATAGGAACAATCCAATCCGAGCTGCATATTCAAGTGCTACATATCTGAAAAATTGTAGGATAGTAGTTTCACAAACTTTTCTATTCATTTCGATCAAACAAAAAAAAAGAAAAATTTAAAGAATCAAAAATAAATCAATATCGAGATTTGTTAATGCAGTTCGGCACACTTTGTTTACATCTGTGGGGTCCTCATCCAGCTTAATACTTTCACTAACGATAATAATTTTATACAAGACTTTACTGAGTCAACATCACTCAACCCTTGACACTACCTCTCGTTCTCACATCTCGTGAAAATGTTTTACTACCGATATTACGACCACCTCGTACTGACCTAGATAGACGATTTTTTTCAAACAATGTTTAATGAAAGACAATAAATAAAAGACTCATGTATCTGAACAATTAATATCAAAATCTGAACGTACCTGAGATTGAAACAGAACAACTCTCTTATAAGTTTAACCCCTCCAAAAGAGATCTGAAAGTTGTTTATACATAATCAGCCCAATCATAAGCCACTCCCCAAAGATGATAGTCCAACGTGACCAATCCCCGTACGATCAATACATAATAATAGTGAATTTTCCACTAATGTTCACTCCAAAAAAAAGACGCAGTCGTGTCTCACCAAAACAGGAAACCACAAAGTCACTTTTGCTATATATCACAGAAACGCAATTGACGCACCAACAACAAAGGCATTGAAGATAGCCGTGTCTCGCTAAAGCCAGATGTCCCAAATTCAATTCAACTATCTTGCAAAAAAAATGCCATTAACGCACCAACAACAAAATGACTAAAGATTGCCGTCAATTAACACCACAAAGACACCCATGGCAAAGACCCAAAATCTATACCAAAAAAAACATTTGTCACACCTCTTAACTTCCAATAGTACACCTCAACCATCACACACGTAATGCACCATACTTCTTGTCAAAATACACATTAATTAAGGATAGAACTTTATCACAACTAAATGATTATTTAAAATATCTTTTTTAATCCAGTTCATTATCCAATTAATTCCAATCATCTTATAAGTCCAATTAATAGAGAATTTCAAAACAAAATAAAAATACCATATATCATAACAATATGGTACAACAACCCATCTATTATCATCTATAATAATAACTTGTAAAATATATATTTTTAAGAATGAAAAAATGGTTTAATCTAATCTAAAGTCAATTGAATTCAGATCAAATTGGTCTAAGTTTTGAATTTTTTTTAATTTGAGTTTCTAGTTAGGTTCAAGCTTAAGTTCAAGCTCGAGCTAACTGAATTGAAGCTTAAAATTTTCAAGTAAAACAACACCATATTAAGTAAAATAATGTTAGTTTTAAATTTTAAAATTTTAAAATATTTAATTAGACTTGGTCTGATCCAAATTAAAAATTAGACGACCCATGTTTAATTGAATCCTGAATTCAAACTGACTTATTGTCAAATTTAAATATTTCATATAAATTATATAATGAATTAATAACTTAAAATTAAGTGACAGGTTCAGTATAATCAACATTTCAAAATTTTAACATCTCTTTACACTCAACTATTTAAATTTATCAATAACTCAGACATGTAAACTTTCACTTAATATCTTAAGTCCATACTTTTGTCTCTAATACAAACTCATGATGCCTTTCTTCAACTTTAAACTTTGTGTTAAGGAGAGATAGGGAGATAAGAAAAACTCTTTAAACTTTAATTTCAACATGCGTAATTTTATGATTCTTTTTGTTGTTTTGTATGAATGTTTTGACTTTGATTTGAGAAGTTTAGTCTAGGAATATCAGTGCCGGGTCGGGCTCAGGCTAGAGTGACCCGTGGCCCACGGCCTGGAGGTTCGGGTGCCATTTATTTTTTTAAGTAAAAAACTTCCAAAACGACATCATTTTAGAAATAACAGGCGGATTAGTCTGTAACTCATCAACCGCTCAGTCAACCTAGGCCAAAAGCAGGCCAGACCAGTTTTATCATCCCTAATTTAGTCAAATATATTAAAATTTTTTAGTGATCAATAACGAGTAATTTAGAAATTATTGCAATTCTAATAATATTGTCAATGCATGTTTAAATAATATTAATTGTAAAAAATGTAAATGAGGAAAATATTAATAAAAAGAAAGTTGGATTTTCAATAGAACTTTTTATTAAATTTCATTTTGTAAATTAATTTTTTATATTTTTAGTATTATTTAGTTATCTTGTAATCTTTTTAGTTATATTACATCCTATTATATTTATAATTTAATATTAAAATTCTTTAAGTTAATTTTATCAATAAATAAAAATCAGTAAAATATGAAATAATGAATTATGTAATATATAATAATATCATAAAAGTAATTAATAAATTTCAAAATATAAAATTAACGTAAGAAATGATTAAATTATAAGTGTACGATATAATTAATCTTGAACTTATAGAGACACTTACTATTTGAAAGATGTTTAATAATGAGATTGATGGAAATTAAATATATTAGAAAATAAATTAATTGGAAGTACATATACTTATTATCTAAATTTAATTTAAGGATTTTAATTTTGACTATCATTTAATTAATTGATTTTGATAAAATTAATTACATGTAAATTTCAAATTTCTATAATTGAGACAGTGGAATAAATAAAAAAGAGTAAATTCAAGTGATAAATTATAATTAAAAATTTTTCATTTATTTGACTTAATTCAAATTATTTAAATTTAATTAAATAACATGAAATTCATTCAATTGGAATTAATAAGTTAATATTAAGTCAAATGAAAAATGTCATTTTTAATTGTAATTATAAATGTTAATTAAATCAAAATATTATTTTAATTTAATATTTTTGATTAATTAAATAATTTATTTAAAATTAGTGATTTACAAATTATTATTTAATATAAATTTATTGGATTTATGAGATAAATTTATAATATAACCTTTATCATACCCCACATAATCAAAATAATAAAAAAATGTTAGAATAATTTTAATAAAGTAAATATTAAAATTGTTAGAGATTACAATGAGTAGGGATGGCAAAACCCGCCTGCCCTCTTTTAGTCGGCCAGGTTGTTTATTATTTATAAAATAACGTTATTTTGAAAGTTTTTTACTAAAAAATAAATAGAGCCGGGTCGGGCCTCATGACTCATTGAGCCATAGGTCAGCCAGTCAGGCCACGGGCCCACCCGTTCCGGCCCATTAACATTCGTAACAATAAGCTCAACCCTGGGCTGGTTGCTAAGGCTCACTCTGATTTGAGACTTGATTGTGACCGAGGCAGCGGGTTGAGTCATAATTCGACCGGCCTGACCTAAATTGTTTTAAATATAAAAATATTTAAATGACTTGTTTTTGCATAGAGGGCGGACTTTGAGCTGCCCTAAATTTTCAGGACAACCTGCCTGAGGTCCAATCAACTCTAAAGTTGGGGGAGAAAAAAAGGGCAGCCGAACGGCACGTCGTTGGAGAAGCTTTGAAAGATGTGGTTGATTTAATTGGATGATGAAACATCAAGGGTAGAGAAAGAGCGAGTCCATTGAGAATAATGAAGGTGTTGGATTGGTGATGATGATGTAACCGCGAAACTTAGAGATTATCGAACCAAAATCACCATTTCCCTTCGATTTCATCTTTTCCTTCTCATTTCTTCAACGACTCAAGAAAAATCTCTCTCTCGAACCAAACAGCCAAGAATGGATTTCTCTACTATTTCCAGTTCCTCGGCTGTATCGAGAAATCCCCAACTGCAGCCTCCTTCTGGTAAACTCCGCTCTCTAATCTCATGTTTTCAGTGTTATATTCACTTAAATTTAGTTTCTTACGCTTCGTATTGTTCTTTGGCGTAGTGGGTCTTCGTTATTTTGGTTTAATACTCTCCAAAAAGTATTTACTTTGCGTTTAGGATAGTTGTGATTAACGTGTTTTGATGCTTCTGCTAGCTTTTACTAGATTGTCATTTGGTTCTAATCGCTCGAGCAAATTGCGACTTGGTACTTCAAGAAGGGCACTCACTGTTCAAGCAGCATATGGGTAGGTGAAAAGATTGGATTTTTATAATGCCCATAGTATTAGTTTTTCCAAGACTTAAAAATTTTATCTGTGTACGAAGAATTAGAGGGATGTCTAATGTGCTAGTTTTGGCTTGGTGCTTGTGTTTCCTGAATCCTATCTGGTTGGTTATTTTCGTTCTGCTCTGTGTTTCTGTGCAGTGATGGTGGAAGATCAAGCAGTGCGAGCATTTTTGTTGGTGGTTTTGTCTTGGGAGGGCTTATAGTTGGTGCACTTGGATGTGTATATGCGCCTCAGGTTTCTCCTATTTTCAGTTTTTTGTAAATTATTACTGTTGATTCAAAAATTCTTGTGAAACCAGGTTTATACACCCCTGGTCAGCGGTTATAATTGAATATGCTACAAGGTTGTGATTATACGTGTTCTGTGTTCAGATCAGTAAGGTGTTAGCTGGTACAGACCGAAAGGATCTTATGAGGAAACTGCCCAAATTCATCTACGATGAAGAAAAAGCTCTTGAGGTATGACCTTTCACTTGTAAATTTGTGCGATTGTAATCAATTTTGTTTTAAATTTTGGTGTAGGAAACACCAGATTGCTGCAGTTCTGTGAGATTGCTTTTTGATCTTTCATTATCCTTGTTAATCTGTGATTAGATGTTGGATAAGGTCTTAGAAAATGCTTGAAGTTGTTGTCTCTTGTTTATCTATTGATTGTTGTTATGTCAAAGTTGTGTCCGGGCTGCTTTAGTTTTCACATAGAAACCGATAGTTTCAGATTCCCAGCCATCATCACATTAACATGTTTATAATCATGTCATGGGTTTATGGGTTATCTGTTTGATACTTAATGTAGTAACATCTATTGACAAACAAACATTTGGATCTGTAATTCACAGAAAAATCGTAAAATCTTGACCGAGAAGATTGCACAACTGAATTCTGCCATAGATGACGTTTCTTCCCAGCTCCATTCGGAGGATACCCCAAATAGCTTGCCGGTGAACTCTGATGAAATTGAAGCAGCAATGTAATGTAGTTCCAGTACACATTCCAGTGTATCAGTTGTGCTCCAAAGTGTTCCAGTTTACCAGATGTGCTCCAAAGTGTATTTATGTACTGAGAAATAATGTTCTTTCACTTCTTAGGAAACAGTTACAGTGTTGCCTTATTGAACCTGGAAATATAGACAGTGATTCAACTGCTATTACTTTCTTACATTGAGCTTGTATTTTTTTTAATTTTTCCTATATAATTTTTGTTTTTAATCTTTTTATAGTTAAAACTTTTTGAGTTCTTTTAATAGTGGTCAAATCTGCATTTGATATTATTTAAACGCAAACTAGATAAAAATTTCGATATATCTATCATCTAATACTTTGCATTCGAAGACAACCTTTCTATTAGTTAGAGTAAGGTTGCGTATTTTTGGACTTCATTAAACTTTGCATTTCAGTGGAATTTTTAGTGAGTTGTTAATGTTGTTATATCTAATACTTTGCAAACCATATTTTTCTAAGAAAATGTTTAGGTAAGTTGGTGATTTAGGCTATGCTTGGTTGGACGTTATGTTTTTAATGCAATGAAATGTAATAATTTATAATTGAATGAAATGTAAGTGAATGTAATATTAGAAAATTGTTGTTTGGTGGGAATGAAAGAGTTCATAATGTAATATAGTGAAATGTTGTTTAGAAGATGGATGAAATGAAATGTAATATATTTGTAATAATAATAAATGGTTATTTTATCCTTGATAGGACAAAATATAGTCTTGTTGCTTGTCATTAGGGTTGAGGGTATAATTGATATTATAAAAATTATTGAGATACTAGGTAGTAAATATTTATTATTTTACATTCTATCATAAACTCTTCAAATTATAAGTAATTCATTTTTATTGTTTATGATGGAGTATGATGTAATATGAAACTTTCTTTTTTATTCTATTCCATTTCATTCCATTATAAATTCTCCTCTCAATCGATGAAATAATATCATGTAATGAAATGAAATGTAAATGAATGAAATATTAGAAAATTGTTGTTTGGGAGGGATGGAAAGATTCATAATGTAATATAATGAAATGTTGTTTGGAAGAAAGGTTTATAATGTAATATAGTAAAAAGTTGTTTATCATTTTACATTTCATCTTAAACTTTTCAAATCGAAGGTTTCTTATTTTTACTGTTTAAGATAGAATGAAATGTAATATGAAATCCTCTTCTTTCATCTCATTTCATTTTATTTTATTATAAACTCTTCTCTCAAATAATGAAATAATATTATATTTTATTTCATTTCATTAATAAACTCTCAATTAAACATAACCTTAGGGTCTGTTTGGTTGGAGTTATAGTAATAGAATAGAATAGAACGCAATACACTTCCATCGTTTGGTTAAGAGTTTTATAATAGAATAGAAGGGAATGAGATCGAAACGGAGGGTTTCATGTTACGTTTAATTCCATCATAAACAGTGACAATAAAAATCTTCCTATTTGGGAGATTTATGATGGAACGTAAATTAATAAATACATACTATGTAATATACCCTCAATAATTTTTCTTAATACTAATTATTTCTTCTAACCCTAATCCCTTCGCATATAATTAATAATATTTTTATATTATTTCTCTTTACCCTAATAGTATTTTTATATTATTAATAAAAATTGTATATAATTAATAATAAAATAAAATAATTTAAATAAAATTTTTATTAATGAAAATAGAAAAAATATAAAAATTATTCTTTAATTGTTTGTATATATTTCTATATAAATAAAAATATAAATAAATAATTTTTAAATATAAATCACATATAATAGAATGAAATTTATTAAATAATTAATAATAATATTTTTATATAATTAATAATAAATTGTATATAATAAAATAATATAACTTTTATTAAATTTTTTATTATTTTAAAATAGAAAATATATAAAAAATTATTTGTCACGGTTGTGCGCGACTTTTTAATTGGACATGATTTCTGTTTTAAAATCATAGCGTTAAACTTCTTGTGACAACTATTTTAATCATCATCATCGTCGTCGTCATCATCCAGTCTGAAATTTCGCACTAAAATGGGGTTTGGAGAGGTCCGATAGTACGCAGCCTTACCCTTACACAGTAGAGAGGCTGTTTCTGGTGGACCTATATGCAAATGTGACAATATATAAATGATGCAGGTTATAGAGAAAAGGGAAAATTAACACGAAAAAAATCTATGGAACTAAAATTTCAATAAATACATAAATAAATAGGGTTAAAAGATAAAAAATGTAAAAAGCTTTTTATTTTTAACGTGGACCCACATTCAATTTCTTGTGACAACTATTTTAATATCAGGGTAAAATATTCATTTATTATATACATTACATTCTATTACATCCATCTTCTAAACAATGTTTCACTACATTACATTATGAACTTTTTCATCCCTTCCAAACAACTTTTCAATATATTACATTATATTCTATTATAAACCATTCCATTCTATTCTATTCTGTTTTATTTTGTTCCGTTCTATTCCGTTAATTAATATCCAACCAATCAAACCCTTACGGTCCAGTGATGAATTATGATTTACTTTGAACCAGTTGATTTGTTCGAACACTTAAAAGTATTGGTATTAACTACTTAGTCCCTTACCATTTGGGCTTACTGTAAGGTAAGGTGAGCATATGAGACCAGATACCCATCGTCTTTACTTTTAGCCCAATGGAATCAGATTAGAATCTATCGTTTGCCACATCTCTACCGTCCATCTTAAAATACGATTAAGGAAAGGTTTGCGCCGGCTCGCACCACCATAAAAGTGTGGCGCACCCGCAGGGGATCCAACAGCTACAAACATAATGGCAACGTAACGTTGACTGATGGGATTGAAAAAACGGAATTTAACAGATCCGTTAAAACAGCAAATCCTCAATCCCTAAATTCTCTAAAGCCCTAAGCGACATTAAAATGACGAGGAGTTAATTTAATCTAAGAATTTAAGATCTCTGTCTCTCTTTTGGGGAAAATCAATCCAGATCTCTGAAGATTGGATCTTTGATTTCTTGTTGCTGTCTCAGAGAGATCCATGAGAGGCTCTCTGGTGTTTCTCCTCTTCTTTGTGGTCGTTTTATCGCTGTTATTGAGGCGAGTATCGGGCTCTGTGATCTCGCTGAAGTCTTCGTCTGACCATGATGGGTCCGTGATTCCGAAGCAGTTTAACTCCCTATTGCCGCCGACGCCGTGAGTACCTGAGCTCTTTACACATTACTGTGATTGATCGATGTTTCCAATTTTATAGTAATTTGAAGTTCCTTGCTTTTGATTGTGTTCCTTTTTAAGAAGAAAGAATTGCGGTGTGTTTTTATGTTTGATGTTTCATTTAGGAAACAAGATGTAGCATTAGTGGCTACTTTGGATGGGACTGTATATTTGGTGGACACGGATTCAAGGGAAATTCGCTGGTCGTTCTCGTCGGGTTTACCCATTTACTCTTCCTATCAGGCTGCTCTTGATAATCATGATGGTGATGATGATGGTGAGAGGCATAATAGGTCTGAACTTAGCAGAGACTTCTATTACATTGACTGCGGGGACGATTGGCATCTCTATCTGCATAGCAAACGTTCGGGAAAGTTGGTAATCAAACTTATCTTCTTCTTTTTTAAATTCATTTGTAAAAATGAGTTCCCTTGTATCTCGGTGAATTTCTGGTTCAAATAAGTCGACCATTTTCTCTTATAGTAATTAATTTGACTGTGGACAGCGAAAGGTGCCATCAAGTGCTGAAGAACTTGTTAAAATGACACCAGTGATATCTGAGGATGGAGAGATTACACTGGGGATTAAGAAGACCTCTGCATTTGTTGTTGATGCGAAAACCGGAAGAGTAGTTCATACTTATAGGTTAGATAGTGCTCCTCCTTTATTAGGGGTTCAGAAAGCTAAAGAAAATGCTCTTCTGTTGGCAGAGGATGCAAAAGAATTGGTTGAAGATTCTTCCAGCAGCTTGGGAATGCCCAGGCATCTTATTTATTTTACTAGGACAGATTATATGCTGCAGCATTACTCCCCAAACTCTAGTAAAATATTATGGAATGTGACATTTGCTGATATTGAAGCTGAATTTCGATGTCAAGGGCTTGGAGGTTCTTTGGGTGGGATTTCTACAAATGCAGAGAAAGACATTGATGAGTTTGAATGGAAATTGCCTTGTCAGATGAAAACATCTGTTGTTCGCATTCGTGATCGTAGCTTGCTAGAATTCAATAAACTGGCAATTACTTGGCTTACTGATAGAGCTAACTTTCTTCCTACCCCAGATCACCCTCTGGTTCTAGTACCTGATAAAAGATTTATGCTGGCTCTTCCAACTGACGGAGAGAGGCCTATGCTTGCTTTGCCCACATCTGAGACCAAACATCCTGAAATCTTGGATGGAAATGCTGATGCCTCAAATAATAAGAGCTCGCTATTTAAATTTGTGATGGCATCACCTTTAGTATATGTTTGTGCTGCCATTTTGACCACCTTGGGTTTTTTCTCCTGTAATTACATGCCATTAGGAAAACAGGATAAGCTGAATAAGCCAGTTGAGGAATTTAAAGTGCATACTGGAGCAGCCAAAAAGAAGAGAAGTCGGAGATCAGGAAGCAGCAGGAATGGTCCTTATGATGACAGGAAACAGAAATACCTTTCTCCTGGAGGTAAAGTTGAAGACACCAAAGGACTTCCACAGATTGAGCAAATTGATAAGATGTCACGCGCCATTACTGATATTGGTGATGGAAATGTACATGGGTGTAGGATTGGTAAGTTACATATTTCCAAAACAGAAATTGCCAAGGGAAGTAATGGTACAGTTGTCCTTGAAGGTATTTATGATGGTCGTCCTGTAGCTGTCAAACGTCTTGTGCAAGCTCATCATGATGTGGCTTTAAAAGAGATTGAGAACCTTATTGCTTCTGATCAACACCCAAATATTGTTAGATGGTATGGTGTTGAGTTTGATCGAGACTTTGTTTATCTTGCATTAGAGCGTTGCTCGTGCAACTTAAGCGACTTGATTTATGTGTATTCTGAATGTTATCAAAATCAGTCGCATTATCTGCCTGGACATGAAAAGAAAATCGAACTGTGGAAGGCAAATGGCTACCCGTCAGTACCTTTGTTAAAGCTAATGAGGTTAGTTTAGTATCTTTAAGTTTACTCTTAGTTGAAATTAGTTTCATGGCTACCTTTTTGTTACGGGACATAACTTGATACCCTGAATGTATGCAGGGATGTGATTTTAGGGCTTGCTCATTTGCATGAACTTGGAATTATACATAGAGACTTAAAGCCTCAAAATGTGCTGATAATCAATGAGAAACCCTTTTGTGCAAAGCTTTCAGATATGGGTATTAGCAAGCGCCTTCTTGGTGACGGTACATCCTTGACTCAGAGTACAACTGGTGAGTATGTCAAAACATGGCCGAACTAAACATGAAATGGATAAGGCCATTGAACTGGAATCCATGAAAGCAATCAAATTTAGAGGAAATAATATCTAATTCCGAACTAGTCCCTTAAAGTCTTCCTGTTGTCATTTGTAGGTTATGGGAGTTCAGGTTGGCAAGCACCTGAACAACTTCAACATGGGCGCCAAACGCGTGCAGTTGATTTGTTCAGTTTAGGCTGTCTCTTATTCTTCTGTGTCACGGGGGGTAAGCACCCTTTTGGCGAGAGCATTGAACGAGATGTAAATATTGTGAATGATAGGAAGGACCTTTTCTTAGTAGAGCACATACCAGAGGCCGTGAATCTTTTTTCACTTCTCTTGGATCATAATCCTAATAATAGGCGAGTCATTTACACCTTTGCTATAAAGGATTTGCCGATACTTGTTATTGGTTTCTTCGAAGCTCCACGTACTATAACGTGGCCTTTCATATTGTGTCGATTCATTGGTGAATTGTACTCTAACTATGTATGTTTAATTGCCGTGCTGTTTTGCAGGCCAAAAGCACAACAGGTGTTAAGCCATCCTCTGTTTTGGACTTCGGAGAAAAGACTCTCATTTCTTCAGGATGTCAGTGATCGGGTTGAATTAGAAGATAGGGAAAGTGAGTCAGAAGTGTTAAATGTATTGGAAACTATTTCAACTGTGACATTGGGTGGAAAGTGGGATGAGAAGATGGAAACTATATTCATCAACAACATTGGCCGCTACAGGCGTTACAAGTTTGACAGTGTTCGTGATCTATTGCGTGTCATTCGCAACAAGTCCCATCATTATAGGGAACTTCCGGAAGAGATTAAAGAGCTATTAGGGTCACATCCAGTAGGCTTCGAAAGTTATTTTTCATCCCGGTTTCCGAAGCTCTTGATTGAGGTTTATAAAGTGATATGCCAGCACTGCTGGGAGGAGGAATTTTTTCATAAATACACGGATAGTACTACATTCTAACCTCCATCCTTACTCGTTCTGTAATTATTTGTGTAAACAGAAATTGCATGATGTCACACTAACTTGTACATTATAACTATCTTGCTAATGTATTCACGCTTTTGTCACCCACCCTCTTTCTTTCATTTATCTCCCTTAGTCTGTTCAGTCAGGTTTGGAAATAGTCCTCAGCAGTAACCCACCAAGAATTGCCAGGACAAGAAGTTAGTTTCTTGGTTCGTTGCTGCCTCTGTAATGTATACTAAAGGTTAATAAAAGTTTGTTGATTTTATGATGAAAGAATCTTTGGTTAGGTTTTTCTGAGAAAGTGTATTTTCTAGGGAGAAGATAAAGCTAGCAACAATAAAGTTTTTCTTTTTCGTTGTGAACATCTGAGACACATTCAAACTTGTAGAAAGAAATGCAAAGTGGTTTGTCAGATTACAGTTGGATCCCAATTAAGTAATTAACTGCTCCTGTTTCTATGTGGCCCTACAAAGGAAGTATAACTTCTGTTCTAAGCTTGATCTTACTTTAATCAGATATATAAGCTGTTTCTCAGTTCAGAATGATCAACAGGTGTTCACATTTGCCCATCTCTTCGATCCAAATGCTATGGAATCTATACTAGCAAAGTCGTGTTAGTAGAAGCTTGTGAGCTCTAATGGCGGCTACTACTCTCTGCCAACTTCTCTTCTTCTTGTTCTTCTACCTTGTAACATTTCATTCCCTTATCGGCAATGGCGTCGGTATCAACTATGGTACACTCGGAAACAACCTTCCATCACCAAAGAGAGTAGCTCAACTCCTCCAATCAACCCTCTTTGACAAGGTCAAGATCTACGATTCAAATCCTGAGATCTTGGAAGCCTTTTCCAACACCGGAATCGACCTCATTGTCGCAGTTGAAAACAACCACGTAGCCAACATCAGCTCTGGCACGTCAGCTGCCGACAAGTGGCTGGCAGGCAGAGTAGTTCCTTTCATTCCTGCAACTTCCATAGTGGCTATTGCCGTAGGGAACGAGTATCTAACAACAGATCCTGACCATTTGGATCCAAATGATCTGGTCCGAGCCATGCAGAACTTGCATGATGTGTTGTTAGCTCGTGGACTCGACCGCAAAATCAAGGTCACTACACCTCATAGCATGGCAGTTCTTGCTTCTTCGTTCCCTCCTTCAGCTTCCACTTTCGCCACCACTCTCATCCCATCAATGACCTCCATTGTAGGGTTTCTAGCTGATACTGGTTCACCGTTCATGATCAATGCATATCCATATTTTGCTTACAGGGACAACCCTGGAACCGTAAGTATAGAGTATGCTTTATTAGGAAACGCTTCAGGAGTTCATGACACTAAAGGTTATACCTACAACAACATGTTAGATGCTCAGATTGATGCTGTGAGGTCAGCCATCGTTGCATTAGGATTTGGAAACCGTACAGTGGAGATCACGGTGTCTGAATCCGGCTGGCCGTCAAAGGGTGACTTTGGTGATACGGCGGCGACGCCTGAAAATGCGAAGACCTATAACAGTAGGTTGATTGAACGTGCACAGTCGAGTAAAGGGACACCTATGAAGCCAAAAGACAATATTGAGATCTTTGTGTTTGCATTGTTCAATGAGAATAAGAAGACAGGTGATGCTACTGAGAGAAACTTTGGGATATTCAATGGAGACGGGTCTAAGGTGTATGATGTGGATTTGAGCTGTGAGTTCTGTAGCAATGGAGGCACGATGGGGTTTGGAGAAAAGATGACTAGTGCTGTTAAGGGTCCTTCAGTTTGGTGCGTGGCTAAGCCTCATGCAGATGAAAAGGTTCTTCAAGCTGTGTTAGATTTCTGCTGTGGACCTGGTGGTGTGGATTGCAGAGAGATTTATGAAAATGGAGGTTGTTTTGCACCAGAGAAACTCCATGCACATGCTTCATTCGCCATGAATGCATATTATCAGATGCATGGAAGAAACTACTGGAACTGTGACTTCAAGGGAAGAGGACTTGTCACCTTCAGTGATCCAAGTAAGTTAAAAAGATTTTATTTACCAGGTTTGTTCTTAGCTTCTTTTTCTTTTTTCGGTTTCATCAGCAATTTTCTCTGAACTGTCTGTGTTCTTGATTAGGCTATGGAACTTGTCGATATCCTCAACAGTAACCCACCAAGGAATGTCAATGTCAGGACAAGAACTTAAATGTGGTCTTGCTGCTTCCTCTGCAGTGTAATGTCAGTTAGTGAAAGAAAAGGTCGAAAAAGTGTTGATTTTTACATAAAGTTGGTTGATTTTATGATGACAGTTTGAATATTTGGTTAGTTTGTCTGAAAAAAGTGTCCTTTTCTAGGGTGAAGATAAAGCTAGCACATGATATAGAGCTGGTTTTCAGTTTTCTCCACAATCAAAGGCTTTTCTTCTTCTCATTTCTTGTTGAAAAACTTGTCTCTCTTGGAGATGGAATCTAATCATGCAAGCCTGGTTTTACCAGTAATCTGCAGAAAATCTACCTAACCAAACTTTTCCGTGTAACTATGGAAAATTCCCATCTCAGATGGTTATTGTGAATAAACTACTGAACTCGACTACTTGCTGTCGTTACTCTCCGGTTTTCTGTTGAGGCCTTCCCCGTGAATCCTTTTTCTACCAGAGTTCTGCAGTTCACTTAGATTAGATTAGATTTCAGTCACACTTCTTCACGTAATGAATGAATAAGCTGAGAAAACTGAACTCTTTTTGTGTTTCGTGTGATGTTTTTCCCATACATCTGTCAACGACACTAGTTTCGCTCTTCCCATGGAATCAACTCTTTCAGCTAAGAACTATAAAAGATATGATATAAGAAGCTAGGATACAATGATAATTGTTTAGTTACAACCAACTATCAATGATACAACTAATGAAGAAACCTGATTTGATGGCTAGAGATGATTTTATCCCCTGTTGCCATTTCTGTTTTGTCGTTTCCTATTCGAACCCGTACTGGCCTCATATTGTCCTAAAATCATCCACAGATATTGATCTTTCCATCTTCCTTCTTTTGTTCTTACTCTTAGATTCATCTTTCTTCTCGTCCATTAGTGATATTATTCTCTTGAGATGCCCCTGACGTTGACTACCGGAAGCAGAGGAAACGGATTCCACGTGGTCGGTTTGGTATATCTTGCGAAAGATTTTGCAGAAGTATATGAGGAGTGCTATGAAGCAAACTAGACCGCAGATGAGAAAAAGTCCCCAGAAGCTTTTCAGTTGTAATCTATTTGAATCTATCTCAGAAGTCTCTGAACTGCAAGTCCTTCCTATGAGCCACTTGTCATGGATCCGCTGTAGCTCGCCGTTCTCTGAGAGTTCTAGAATGGCAGTTGATAGATCAACTGCTAAGGGAGAGTCCCGCGGAAATGCCTATGACACAAAATAGACTGATGAGAACAATGAGAAGTGTTACTATAACAAAGCAGAAGAATGACAAAGGAATGAGGAGCTAATATGGCTAAACAAGAACTAGGATCTTGTAGGTTGAGGACTGAAAATAGCTCGCCTTATTCCTTTGAAGGGACCAAAACTAACATGCTAGAACTTCCAGGTCCCTGCATGGACTTATTGTAAGAATATCTGATGTTGGCCAAACTGAAGTTGAGACTAGACCTCTCAGATGTAACTAAGAAACATGGATATCGAAAACAGTATGTAGCGTTCCTTTCCATAACCACAAATGATCATAAATATGCACTGGATGTTGCATTCTGAACTTAGTTACTAATAACACTTCATTAAAATGCTCCGGTTTCATAATGTGCAAATGTGTTGATCTTTATCATGGATCAAATGCTTCTGTTTTTACTAATGAAAATGACAGAAGTATTGAGTAGGTACTTACAAAACCCCAGCCGCTTTTCGTAAATTCTTGACCAACGATTCTAAATGAACACTGGCTTGAGAGGAAAAGTTCTACGTAAGGACGTTCATCAACTACAGCAACGACACCTCCATTTTTGGGCCCATCCTTGAGTGCTTGAGCATACTCTTCAGGCGATCCAAGAGAACGTAACCTAGACTTCGGGATTCCGATTTCCTCACTCAGATAATATTCAGCAAAAGAACCCACTTGGTATCCTATTGGATCATCACCTTTTTTCAAACTTTCTAGTCCTTTGACAGGAGAAGATAGTTGTTGCACAGTGAGAATTGATGTTAAGCTTGCAGTGTAGCTTGAGTTGATTATTAAAACCACAAAGAGCCATATAATAAGCACCATGCGACCGAGGGTACTCATGGTCGTTTCTTCTGCAAGAGGAATATAGAAACCAACTCATTTTTATTACAATGATGTCTCATAGGTCATCAGAAGAACAAATATTCAGTAAAAGTAAAGCTCTCACTTACTGTGTGCGAAAAACAGAGTCGATAAGCTGAACCTGCAAAGTTATTAAACAAGAACCGATAAGAATATGGCATGGTGGTTGAGAACTATCAAGGGATGCTCAGATATCTTAACAATTTAAGGAAACATCAAAGCTATAGATTAACAAACAATGTTAAAACAATAGAGTCGTAAAATTGAAGAAAGGATCATCAATAATTCCATGACGAATCTTCAGAAACTGCATGAAGAAGCATTCATGGAAACTGTATCAAATTACCATCCTTCAGTGAAGATAACAGTAGCAACTAGATGAGCATGACAAAGACAGCTGCAAGATGTAAAGGAAATGAAAATCATATAGACAGTGACAATTGTGGATAGATTCATTATCGAGCCTACGGATACATCCCATTGCTAAACAATGCTCCTAACGGTTGATCATGAGTCATATAATTGTCACTATAATGAGGAAACATAATTCCAAAACGGTTATTAGTTCTACTCACCACAAGACAGTTATGATTTGCCGCTTTGGTGGGCCCCTGAATTCATCGTTTATTCGATGCTCCAGAATCCACACTACTATACCAACAACAATGAAGGAAAAAGAGGTAATAATCCACATACGTGCACTGAATGGATGGAGGAAAGCCCAGGCTCCTGAATTCAACTTCCTAAACGAAGCCACAACAACCAATCCAGATGAAGCGTAAGGCTGCGTAAAGTCTACAATTTTGGTTCGGTTTGTGACAATGGCTATATCACCAACAGCAGCATCAAGGACCTGCAATAAGAATATAAGAATCATGAACTGGAGCTTTAATTCATCTCCGGACTAACTTGAGATTAATACTCACGCCTGCAGTGACCAAATTTACAAGTTCTGTGTAGCTTGGATTCTTTTTATCATCTCCAAAGGGTACAAACCGATATGGAACAGCATAAGGTAACAAGTTTACGGCAGCTGTAAATACATCTATGCAGAAACCCTTGAATGTGTCAGTTCCTTGCACACGGGATACAAATTCACGAAAACTGACACGAATAGGGACACCAATTCTCAATTGCTTCCCATTGTTAGGGAAAACCCATCCACGAGGCTTTGACAATGTCTCTCCTGGCCAAATAACACTGTAGAGTTGCCGTTTTGTACTTGAACGATTTGGGGGCTTTGAATACAGTGTCTCTGGAGGTACAGTTGATAAACCAGAGTAATTAGACCAGTAACCAACCCGTCTAAATCCAGACCCAATCACATTAATGACATCATATGCGGGACGAATAAGAGACCTATCTGAATCAAACTTGACTTGGCCTGTCAGACCAACAAAATCACTCTGCAATATGTTATTAAGCAGGAGTGGACCGTCATCAAAAATACTCATTGCTTCCAGATGAAGATTACCACCTTGGCTAGCTTGCAACTTGGGATCACTAGAAAATGAGATAATACCACCCTGATCAAAGAACGCATTGATGGCATGAGCGACTAGCCAAACGGAATCGTAAACATAAAGCCCATAAGAATTAAGTCCTAAGGAACCACCAGTCAACTTGTTCCACTTAGAGATAAATGCTTTCTTTCTATTTGAATCAGGCGTGTGCTGACGCAAAGCAATAACTCCTTGCATTGTGTCCATGGTCTCAGAAGGGAGAAGAGAATTAGAATCGAGCACAGAAGAAAGCCAATCAGTAGCGATCCATACATATCCATTACCCATCATTCCTATATGTTTTGCCATGGAAAAGACCTTGAAACCGATGTCAACAGTAACATGAAGAACAACCACTCGAGATTCCATTAATGCAATGTTAACAAGGACATCCATAATGCTACTCTGATTAGCTGCAACCAGTGGAGGAATCCCGACTTTGTATGAGATTCTACAGCGTTTCGCTGCAAGTTGGTCATTTAAAGAAGACACACCATTTCGCCCGAAATCATCATCAATATAAATGGCTATCACTTGCTTCCAACCATAATGATCCACAATCTCAGATATTGCAGCCATCTGGTATAGATCACTCTGTGTTGTCCTAACGAAAAAGGGGAACTGAAGTGAATTCAAAGTGGGATCTGTAGCTGCAAATGACAACAAAGGTGTTTGAAGTTCATTTGCAACATGGGATATCATATGAGCCACTACAGACGACTGTGGACCTAGAATGGCTACTATATCAGTCTCCATGAATTTCAAAGCTGTTAAAAGCACAACAACCAGGACCCATGTTAGAGTTTGTCCATGTCCATGATAAACAGCAAAACATACAACACCATATCCAAAATGAACAATAAGATTAGAGGCAGATGGTGAAGTACCTTGAACCATGCCTACAAAACCACTGCAATTGGAGCTCTGCATTTGGATTACAAGTTTGGTTCCACGTAAAAAGCTAGAATTTGCATTTACATCTTTGACAGCTTGTTCAATAGCAATCTTGGCAACTCTTCCAATGGTAGAATCAAATGTAAAAATAGCTCCAATTTTCACAACAGTAGGTCTTGAGGTAACATTCCTACTATAGCCACGTGTACATAGTCCAGATAAGAGAAAAAGAAATACCAAGAGAAAACCTGCACTCATTTCGTATCAATGGCAAATTATCCCCGATCCCTAAAAAGAATTCCCAGTTTCCTGGTGCAGAAGTAGGTGCACAAATGCATGGACTCTCAAGATCAGACGAAAGCCAAAGTTATCAGACTCTGCAGGGACGGAGCTTAATTAATGGCTGATATTTATAAGATTACCACTACATAGAAATACGCAACCAATGAAGTTCGAGAAAACTAAAGAAGCTCCATAGCACAACATCCCTTTAAAATCAGAAGCAAAGAGAACCAGTGGATTGAACAGCTCGTAAATTGTAGGAACCAAGTTTCAGAGCCAGGTTCTCTGCTAAATCTAACCTGCTAAATCTAAAACCCCAAAAACCATATTAGACAAATAACACTAAAATTGCCATTTAAAACCCAGTCATAAGACAAGTACTGCTCTTTACAGCTCATTGCTCTTCAATGCACCTAAAAGCACCAATCCATTGGCATGCAAAATAAAAATGGAAAAGCAGGCTCCTGGAAAGAGTCACCAGACAAGAGATGCACCTAAAAGCCAAAACTAAAATATGGAGTGGGATGTAGCCACTCATCAGTCACACTCCTCTGGTGTCTCCCCTGAAAAAAGAGAAGGAAAGACACAAAAAACTTAAGAATGACAGATAAGCTATTGGCCTAAAAGGTCAGTGACCAGAGTTATAACATAAATTGGAACAACCAGAGCGCACAAAAAGAAGAGAGAAAGCTTCGTGTACGAGAATGTAGTTGAGAAGTGTGAACAAGGGTCAAGTTACTTCGTCTGAAATTCATAAACATGTTGTTTTAAGTGCGTAAGTCTGACTCTGTCTGCTCTAAAAGTAGAATAAGAGGCATAATAACAGTAAAAAAGATTCGTTCTTTTTCAGTTTTTCAACAACAAGACATTGATGACAACGATTGACAGACAATCCTTGGATTCTGATACAATACAAAACACAGGGAGCTAGTACCCAGAAAGAAAGAAACATAAAACCTTAAAAATGCTCGAGAGTCCGGAAAACCATGTGCTTCAACATTTCCCACATAAAAGGAAACCCTTAACACAGCTAAAAGTGATGTGAAGAAGCCAAAATAACGAGTTAGGAGAAAGCAGAATCGGATTCTGTGTGTCTAAATCATACTTGAAAAACCAACATCTAAAAAAGGAAATGCCCAACCTCAAAGCCAAGTATTTTTCTTTAGGGCCAAACCCAAGTGGCCATGTGCTGTGTTGGACACCATACATTACAATGCTCTACAAGACAACACTGGAAACAGTCGAAGAGGAGTGATAACAACAATCACAAACTCACCTGGAAAAGGATGTGGGGACCACATCTGTAAGAATCATTCGCCAAATTTCAAGTGAGTTTAGCTGTTGGCTTGAAATTCAACTTCACGTGATCAACATGAATGTAAAGGAATGTTATACCAACTTGAATACGCATGAAAGCTCTCGTCTTTTCTATTTTTCCAAGAGCAGTCAACTTTTTGGTTGTTGGGTGGCTGCTTCAAGTACAGTCTCGGTCACGAGGTTCTTTAGTCCTCGGTTTGTCAACAGCCGGCGACAGCGCCGCCAACAACCAAGATCCCGGCAACCAAAGACTCTTTAAACCAAGTTACGGAACACAATCAAAAGATCAAAAAGTGAAGAACAAACTGACTTGTCTTACATGGTAGCTCCACGAGTTACCGGTTTATTTTCAAGTTATGATTTTTAAATATCAAAACTTCTTTTGTAAAATTGAATGAACATAATCCATAACAAAGCAGTATGATAGTTAACGAACGTGATATCCAAATTCCAACCGAAAGATCCAATCTTGGACAGAAAGAGAGATTCTTTTGTTCTCCTTTCCACTCTTGTCGTGTCAGCACACCTCACTGAAGCTAATCTCTAACTTAAAAGATAAGATAAGGGATTCCATATGACTTAACTATTCTTTATATGTAAATTAATTTTAATTAATTAAATTTTTATATTAATAATATTTAATTAATTAACATGTGTAATTCATGTTATTATTTTTAATATAAATTCCACAAAGTTACTTTTTTAAAATTAAAAACTATTAAATATTTTTTGATAATTAAAATTAAAACTGAAAGAAGGTCTCATAATTTATATTTCTAAATATATTTTATTAAAAATACTAGAATTTATTGTTATCAACAAAATTTGATATTACCATAAATCTTTATAATAATTATGATGAATTATATTTAAGTAATTATTTTAAAACGTTTAAAATAATAAATTTATTTTATTTTAATTATTTTTAAAATAATTTTATTTAAAATAATAAATTTAAATCAATTTTCTAAATTCCAAATTAACCTTAATTTAAACTTAATTTATTAATTTCATATAAGGACGTCAATTTTGGTCAGCCTGATTTTAGCCCTAGTTTTCTTAACCACTAGCTGAGTTAAGTCGAGCACGGGCCAATCCAGCTCAACCTGTGGCTCGACTAAAACATCAAAAACGATTTCGTCTTTTAATTTTTTTAAAAATATAACCGAATTGATAGAACATGACCGATCAACTCTAATCCGAGGTGAACTCAACCTATTAATATGCATAATTTCAAATCTAGCTACACTAGTTAAGAATTGTCAAAACCTACTTACCTAGGACTTCCCACGTTTTTGTTTAATATTAATTCTAAGTAAGCTCCAATCTCACGTGATTCATTCCTTAAATATGAACATAGCAAAATCCAATGTCATTGGAGTTGACCAAAACTAGACAATCCACTTAGTGATTAAGAGTTTAGTTTTATATATTCTCACTTATTAAATTATTCATATATACAAATTTTCAAAAGAGTTTAATTTAGATGCTTTGTCCCTTTAGTTGAACGAGAGAGATTTAAACTTCATTGCTTAAATTTGAGCCTTGCTTGAAACTCTATTGCGCTAAATGGCCTGAGTTCAATCAAATTTTGACTGCTCAAATTTTTATTAATTTTTAAAAACTTTTAAAAAATAAAAACGATATAATTTTGTTTTAAAAATTTGGGCTTCGAATAGATGATATTAGGCCTGGCAAAATTTTATCTAAATCGATAACTTAAGTCTGATATAGAAAAAATCAGATATGGGTTAGAAATTTTTTGACTGAATTTAAATCAAGTTGGTCGATTTTTGTCTGAATTAAAATTAAATCTGGATATGGATTGACCTAATCGGATAAAATGTCTGAATTTTTAAAATTAATAAGCACTGAACATTTAAAATCGATTACTGTTTCAGAACAAGACTACTTATTGTTTGTGCCTTTGTGACTTCTTGTTAAAATTTTGTTAAAGACTTTGAATTTGGTGGTTGTATTTTCGGTTTTTTTTAATTTAGTCGTAGACTTATCATTTGTTTGGTTTGAACTTCAACTAGACAATCATAATTTAGCTTTCTTTGCTATAGTAGATTAGTTTTATAAAGAAAAAAATGAGAAGAAGATGGTACAATTTAATAGCCATTTGCCATTAGTTAAAATAGGACAAACCGGTTCCGAATCGGGTTGGGTATTTTCTAATCCAGTTCGATTCAGAGTCAGCTTGGTAAAAAAAATTGGTTTCAAACCAGTTTATAATCATAAAATTTTTACATTTGTCTGAATTATCCAGAACCGATTTGATTTCAAACCGATTTTTTACTAGCCCTAGACAATATCGAGTAATTTAAGCTAGAATTCGACCCATATTAAAAAAAAAACCTACTTCACTTCATTTGAAATATAGATTATTTCAGTC